>JALPQI010012468.1:0-37606 GCA_025490895.1 Thaumatotibia leucotreta | reverse complement strand
ATCACCAAACAAAATAAGTTTCTTGTAGTTAGTAGGCAAGTGTGAGTTAAATTTATTTTTATTTAAAAAAACTGTCACATATTGGACCAAGGTAAATAGGGTTCAAACTCTTCCGATTAGTCTCCTTTACCACCTCCAGAAATTCCTACATCGTTATCCCAAACACCCTGTATAAAAAGGGTATTATAAAATATGAAAATGCTAACACTATTATTTTAACATGATTTTAGAGTGGTCTAGGGTAGCAACCGGTTGAGTGTACAGTACACTCTGATACAGCTTAAATTAGCTTCTCGACCTAGATGCTGATTTTAATCCAGATAATTTCGCTTGGTCGGTGTTCGACCCATTTCTGGTATTTATACTTGAATTTGTATTTCGTCGAGATTTCATTTCTAGGAAATTACGAATTTTGAAATCTGTACCTATCAATTGCAATTGGAATTCTATAAATACTATTTATTTACAAAGAAAATATACACATTGTAACAATAATACTGGTTGGTAATCCGTTTAATAACACCCGTTCAGTATCGTATACCAATCGTCAGTAGAATCCAAAATAATGTAACTAAATATGGCTGACTTCCCATAGCAAGACGTCTTTGACACATGAACACAGTCATGTGAAACACGTTCGTACTCGTAGATATATTTCTACGATGTTTCTACGTTAATACTAAAATAATAATAATCAATAATTTTAACTAAAAATGTAGGTATGTGAATCCAAGGTTTAATTCAGGTTGTGAGGTTTGGTTGTGTTCTAAACGTGCGCGATTATGGAATAATGCAAGTTCTTAGATTTGTTTCATTTATTTGGATTCTACTGACGAATGGTATATACTGATTACGAAAATTAGGAAAAAAACTCGTGAAATTATTTTTTTGTTTTATTAATTTATTATGCTCAACCTTCCATTGAAAATGGAAAATGCGTTTCCGATAATTTATTTTTCCTAATAGTAGGGAACACGCTGTGAAACGGACACCATTGATCTCTCTTTAAAAAAATCTGAACGAACATATTCTTTTTTTTGGTCATTGGCAACACAGCTGACCATATGATATGCACCATATGGTCATCAGTGTTGGTGTATGGTGCATACCAAATGGTCATCTGTGTTGCCAATGACCAAAAACAGAATATGTTCGTTCAGATTTTGCAAAGATATCAAATACTTAGTGTCCGTTCCATATCGCGTCCTTTTCATTGCCCCTACGATATTAAACAGGTTCTTAAACGGATTATCACTATTTTTTGCAGCCTGTATACTACATAATAGTTACTTAGGGACCTTAGGGTGCCTTTTCACTAGGCCTGCTACCGCGAACATCGAAGTTCGTAAATTTCGGGCATTTGTCTCTGATGTTACACCAACGAAGGCGTCATTAGAGTGACAGAGAAAAATCCCCGCAATGAGGGTTTTCGATAATTTTTCTGCCACCAGGCGGCGCGTCGTACGTACCTGGTCTCGACAACTGTCAGATTCATACTATTCATAGGCACCTGGGCCTAAAATATTGAAATTCTATTTTATTTGGAAGAGAATTGATTTTGTAATGGATTACGACTATTACGCGGTCATCGAACTGAAGACGGAGCTATAAAACAGGCGCGCAAAGTCACTGGTATTAAAAATAATTACTTTAACTTTGTTAATTTCATGAGAATTGACTTGGAACTATTTTATTTATTTATTTTAGGTAACAATATGCCTAAAGTAATGGTTTTCAGAATAAATAAACCTATAAATATGTTGAAAATTAAATGCGCGTATTTATTTTGACAGTTCGTTAAACGGTCGGCTCAGTGCTGCCATCTCACCTCCCCATAGCGGCAGAAAAAGTATCAAAAACCCTCATTTGCGGATTTCATAGTTCGCGTTAAGGCCGCAGAACTAAACTATGAGGATACGTTTGATAGTAGTTACCAATCACATTTTCTAGAGCGAAAGACATGCAGTATGACGATGATGATGATGGCCGTTGTCCGTGAAACACCTGAAAACAACACCAAAATGAAATCAACGTGTGTACTCTCAACACAACTCTCATTAATATTAAAAGCAAACCTTCTTAGTTCTTGAATATTTATGAACTATTCATTTCTTTTTCAGACACCAATTTGATTGTCTATTTTCATGACTAGAATACTGAGTTATCTCTATCTTTATCTGAGTTAATAAAAGCAATACTTCATTTCTAATATAAGTGTGGAACACTAATTTGTTTGTTAGATGAGAATTTCTTTTTATTTCACCCATTTTCATAATTTTGAATTTATGGGATTATGGGTGAATTGTGGGTAATTTCTACTCAGAATTAGGAGCATTTACGATCCCAATGAGGTACACTTTGTATGGCGGTAACAAAGGAAGAAATCCAGAAAATGTATTGACATATTGGGACATTTTCTTTTCATTTTGGGGTCGAAAGAACTCGTGATTCTGAGTAGGAATAACCCAAAATTTATACATAAATTCAAAATTGTGAAAATGGACAAAATAAATACAAATGCTCAGATAGCAAGGCCAATAGATAGGTATCTATAGCGTATTTCACATTTCGTTAAAAAACCGGCCAAGAGCATGTCTATAAGCCCAATTTTTTTACATATTTTATTGCCTTCGTGGAATAAAAGTTAGAGGGGGCCTCACTACATTCGGGATTCTATTGTGGAATTCATCGCTTCATTCGGGCTTCAATGAACGCCCTCGCCAAAAATATGTAATTTTGATCCCTTGTGACACAATCTACTATAACAAGGTACTTAGCTACTTAGGTATTTTGACGAATGGAAAAGTGACCAGTATTAATTGTATAGATACATGCACCATCAGATATATATTAATCGGATCTGTGATGGTGCCCAAAAACATATGAACATGTACTAGAGGCCTGTTCAGATATTTATGAGCACCCTGACCGCACCCATATATCTGATGGCGATTGTACGTATTGATGAAGTAAACCAAATTTTGTGTTCTAACACTGGTTTGAAAGGAAGACTTAACTTATCGCTTACACAGAATGGACATTTAACAAAACGCGATACAAAACCTATTAGTAACCTTTTCTGACAGTAAAATACACTTAAATTGTATTGTTTTATTTACCGTGAAATGAAAGGACTGCAAGTAGATAAAATGATAAATCAAACAGAAGGCAACAAGAGGAATAGCCGAGGTTAACTCTTTTAGCAGCCTGTAATTATATGCCCCGTTTAGGGAAGATTAATTTCCCTTTTCCTGGAGTATTTCCTGTAGCTTTTCTGTGGTAGCCGAGATTAGGCGAACCAGATCTAGTGAGAACTATGGCATAATAATCCCAAATAAAAAAAAGTCAACTTCAACCGATTTCTCCAAGATCCCACCCCAACGGGACGGATCCAACCATCTCGGGGTTTGTTTACATTTTCGGTTAAAGTACGTGCAACTCGCCCTATAAGTATATTTAACATTATACATATTATAATTATGTAAGAAATGTATTCACTATACAGGGCGTCCCACGGCGATGCCACATGGAGGGAAAGTACCTTAAATATCATAGATAGCGTATTTTGCTGAAAGAAGACTTTATTTTATTTTTAAGACTTAGTAAACTTGCATTAAATTTTTTTAGATTTTTTTGAAAAAAAAAATGTATGGAAAAAAAATATCGTGACTTCGGAGAAAAAATAGGTACCTTAATTATTGGAATTGAACATCTTACTTAAAGAAGACATCATTTTGATTTAAAAAACAAGTTCCAACTTGTTTTCAATTTTTTTTTAACTTAATGGATTTTTTTTTGTTTCCGACCAATGCTATTTGTTATTTAGCAAAAAAATAATTCTCACATTGAATTCTTTTGATTGGTATGACAAAGCTACAGGATATTTTTTTCTCGTGTAGCGGGTTCGATTCCCGGGTTAACCATGAAATTATTTAAATGCAATTCAAAATGTTTTTTAAATCGAAATAATGTCTTCTTTCAGTAAGATGTTCATTTACAATAATTAAGGTATTTTTTCTCCGATGTCGCAATTTGTTTTCCATGCAAATTTTATTAAAAAAAAAAAACATTTAATACAAATTGGTACTTGTTTTTTAAATCGAAATAATGTCTTCTTAATTATTGTTTTCTTTAAGTAACATGTTCATTTCCAATAATTAAGGTATTTTTTCTCCAAAGTCGCGATATTTTTTTTTCCACACATTTTTTTTTCAAAAAAAAAACAAAACATTTGAAAACAAGATGGAACTTGTTTTTAAATCGAAATGATGTCTTCTTTAAGTAAGATGTTCATTTCCAATAATTAAGGCATCTTTTCTCCGAAGTCGCGATATTTTTTTTCCCATACATTTTTTTTCAAAAAAAATCAAAAAAAATTGAATGCAATTTTACTAAGTCTTAAAAATAAAATAAAGTCTTCTTTCAGCAAAATACGCTATCTATGATATTTAAGGTACTTTCCCTCCATGTGGCATCGCCGTGGGACGCCCTGTATTATAGGTTTACCTGTCTATGTTCGCACCAAAGGCGAGATAGCGATTGATAGTTCGGCTATAAAACGAACAAAAGATAATGGCTCCCTTGTAAAGAAAAGAGTCACTTTACTCAATTAATCATATAAAAACAGTACCTGGGAGGCAAGTAAGAATATCTTAGTTGCCTGTGCTCGCGGACTCTATGGGAACATGCCCGTTCGTGTTTCATTGTTTCCCGGTTACATATAAATATTTTCGTTGCGTCGGGTATAACCCTTGTTATGAAAAACATTTTGCCCATAAAGAGTTACGTCTGGATAAATTATGAGTATCACCTAAAGCGAATTAAAAATTTGCATAATATTTTTTTAAATGTATATTTTTTATGAGAATACAATTTTAAACCAGCTAAAATGGCTGATTCTCGTGGAAATGTGTATTTTAAAGGGGTTGATGATATTTAATTACTGTACTACAGTTATCATTAACGTTATATGCAGGTAAAAGTAATTCTGTTGAGGCATTTCCACCGTGGGCGTACTTTTACCACCGTTTGGGGAAATTTACTTAACGTAAAAGTTGTGTTTAATTTTTAGGTTCCCTCATTAAAATTCATGACACCGTGTTGGTAGCTCTAAGCTCGTTGCAAAGCCAAATTACTACACAAACACGAGCATTTTGTTAAGCGCGTCAAAGCATATGTAGTTAGGTAAGTAATGGTAGGTACAGCAGGAATGCCGTTCGAAGCAAAATGCCTCAGGAGTATTTATATCGACACTGGAAATTTCAAATGTCGTAAGGGACATTTTGTCGTAAGTACACATTGAATTGCATAGAACTCAGAAAAAAAATCTCTATCGATCTGTATAATTAACTTTTTGATATCGCTTCAAATAAAGAAGTTATGAAGTGAATTTATTTTGTCGTAACTTCATATTGCTTTAAAAAAAATGTTGTATGGGTCAAATTTTTAATTTGAAGGGATAATGTTTCCATTTTCAACGTAGTATATCCATCTTATTCATAAATCCCTATGTAGTTAGTTACTACAGCAAAAGAAGGTGCCTTTACGACATTCTATCTGATGAAATAAATACGAAACTTTGAATTCACAATGGCGTAAGGGACAAATATTTTAGGCTTTTGTGCGTTACAACACAATTTCGAAGATAGTATGGCTCTATTCTCTTAATAAACTGAGTCGTATGTACATATAAATCAAAATAATTTTAAAGTTTGATGTCGTAACTCACCTTTTAATTTTATAAAGTATACGTTACTACATTAAATACGGTACATTAATGAGAGTTACGCCTCAAAAAAGATGATATTAAAAATCTTGAAAGTTTTTTTGTGTACGTTATAACATTTTGTTTAGTTTTTTATAGCACTTGCGACAGTTCCGGCGCGACTTGACCCGGGGCATCTCAGGAAGAGGGGTGAGGGCAGAGTAGTATTTTTACTACCACATAGATACAGCATCGATCAGCGACTCATGCACATTTCCACTTCCACCCCTGGAGCATATACATCGCTCTAACGATTCCTCTCTGGACGGCCAACGGCCAATCAAGTCAAGCCGAGTCCTACAGTTCTTCTTGGATTCTACTCCGACCGACGAAAACATGCCTGAGACGATGTCGCTATTGCCGAACAGCTCGCCACAAGCTGCCCCAATCTTATTATTATCTCCCTGGGAATCATGGGCTTATTTATAATTAGCTGTCTTTTGCCAATTCGAGAAATTTACTCTGTAGTACACGTGAACCGTGAACCAGTCTCAGCAGGCTATTGAAAAGTGCAATGAGCTATGATCACTGCATGGGTCAGAGATAGGGCTATTAGTAGTAAGGTCCGGAAATCTTTATTATTGTTGTTTTGGTCTAATATCCGCCGCGCTGAGCAGTTATGATAATTTGACGCAGCCCTTTTTATAAGTCATTACTGATTCTTGTCGAGGCCAGAACATTCCAGATTCTGAAGGTTGCAATTTTGTGTACATCATAAGGTCTGGTGGTGAATACTTCTTTTATGCATTTGTGGTCTACAGAAACAGAGGAGGAGGAGGTCCATAGTAGATTCATTGATAGTTTAAATCAATATGTTGCAACGTTGCACAGAGTAGTTTGCTCTGATTTTTGGCAGTAGCTACATATTGCATCTTGTTTCTTACCCGTGATTGTTATACATATTATGTTAATAGTTAGGATTCTCGATTCTTCACAGTCTTTGTTACTTTTGAGCTCAAGTAGCTCTTTATTGTTTTCTGTTATCCAACTCTTGGATAAGAGCTTACGAGTGAGAGTTACTTTGATGGACTTCAGCTGTGCGATTGCTCTTATCTTATCTTATCATATCTAGTTTGTTCAGCAGAGAATATGGCTTCGGTTTGGTGATTCCATAGAAAGGCTCTGGGCTGACAATGCGTGTGTTGCCGTTCTTTCCGGTAAACTCATCTGCTGTTTCGTTTCCAACAATATTGGAATATCCTAATACCCATCTAGTGTAACTTCATTAAAGTCAAGGGCGTTTAATTTATTCTTGCAGCACTGGACTAGAGTTGTCCTTGAGGGATTGTACTGAGAGCATTGCAGCATTCGCAGCTTGACTGTTCGAGTTGATGTAGATAACAGATAATATTGGTTTTTAGGTTTCTGGCCAAATTGATTTCCACACATAATGTAATATTTATGCGCGGAATATTGACTTTTGTCTAGAAAATGAGGGCCATTTTCTGGCCTCTCACCCACTTGTACCTGTGGTGCCATTTTCGACAATCATTCTGGTCGTTGGTCCATTTGTATCTTGAGGGTTGGAGTAGCTATTCTGTTAGAGAGCACTCTTCGGACCCATATAGTCGTGGTTTCATCCCTTTGATTTAATTTCATTAAGCATGGTTTCTGTGAGTTTATTATCGAAAGCACCTTCGACATCAAGGAATACACACCGACCTGTTTGCTTATTCTCTAGACTTTACCGCCGCTTTGGTTACCTGTATCGCGTGCTTAGCTTATTTTTATTTTGTTTCTTTCTGTTATTTTCTTACTGGTGCAGTAAAAAATTATTTACTAACTTACTTACTTCTATGGACCTTGGGACCAGGTCAAGTGGGGTAGTTTTTGGTAAACATGTTAAATTAGACTTAGCGATCTTGCCACCAAATAGTGAAAGAAATAGAGATATTAGAGATGTTAGACTAATAGGTTTGAAGGACTTAGAACGAGTATTATCTATACTCGTTTTTCTTGCTTTTTGGTATATTGCGTACCTTGACAGCTTGACACTAGTCCATTTTCTCAGTATAAACCCCAATGCAATGCTTGCCCTAAATATTTTGCCAGGTGCGGAAGGAGGACGCCTTGATTTCGTTTTGATATTGTAGGAAACACTTCATAATTTCCAGTCGATTTGAATGGCTTGCACTAACTCAGCGCTCCTTAACCACTTTTCGGGCTACAAATGTAGGTTTTCAGTCAGTGGTTCGTTCCCTAATTCGATAGTTCCTTTGACCGCACGTCTGAATAGCACGAGTATCATCAAAAAGGGTCATAGATCTTCGCGGAGGCAGTTGTTAGATTACTTATCCAGATTTTTTTTCTTAATAAATGTTTTTGTTTCGGGCTCAGGTTGCTCTCAAAGCAATTTTTAGATATATATTTTCTTCTTTTCACAACACTAAGCTGACTAAAATATATACATACCTAACATGTTTGGATTTATTTCCTATAAATTGTAACGGGTTATCTAAAATATAATAAATTACACGTGAAATTGATCTCCGTCTATGAAAATAATACAATTGGAAGTACACAACTTTATATTTTCCTGCATTTTTACGCTACTTACTTCAATTAATCTGGAAACTAGAATGACTTTACAACATAAAATAGTTGTAATGTAGCATGTTATTTGACAGTTACGACATAGAGGTAGTGTTTTCGTTTTTGTCGTAACAGATTTCCATAAAAATACTAGAAATTTTTGGGGGGCGTAAGGGACATGTGTCTAGTAAATTTCTGGCGTAAGGGACACTAATTCCGAAACTATTGAGTTTACAAATATATACCTAATTGTCTAATGAAGATAAAGCTTTTTCGTAGCTATGTATATAAGAACCATCTAATTCGGATGAATATGTAACAAGTTACGATTTTTTTAAATTTTGGTTTTTGTTTTTTGGCTCTCCTGAAAAGTGGACCTTTGTCCCTTACGACATTTGAAATTTCCAGTGTCGATATATACCCAAAAATATGGTGGCCAAAAAATAAAAGCATTCCCGCTGCCTGTGAGGTTTTAGGGAGCAGAATAAGCTACTTACGGGATTTTTTAAGGAATAAATTCGAGTTTTAGAAGTAGTTGCTTTAAGTTGTCATAGTAGTAGTAGTATAGGTCCATTGTTACGCATAAATTGGCATAATCTTCGTCAGTTCCTAACATTTTATTAGAAAGTGTCGCATACTATTGTTTGTGGCACTTAACATTATTACATTAACATTATCTACGTCGGAAGTAGGTGAATGGTATACCTAATTAAAATTGTAACATAAAATCCGAAGTAATCGGAGCATATGGTTTCTTTTTCTGAGAAAATAAGCTTTCTTATTAGTAATCCCCTTTCAATCAATATTACTTTAGGCAGTTCTGGATAAGTTTGATGGGTAAAATGCTCGCAGCAAATAGTAATTCGATGAATATCCATTTGATTCCATTTTGCGTAACTTGATTGAAATAAACGTAGGTATTTTCTGTTCGTTGATTTTTCTTTGATTTGAAGAATTTTTTATCCGAACAGTTAGCAGTGTAATGCCAATAAAATAATATACTTAAATGTATTATTCCGTGAGTAATGTGATCAACAAAATATTTAGTTATAGTTTGGGAAATATTATTTGACCGACTCATATCTTACTTACGACCTTTTGTTTTGCACCATTAACAATAGAAAAGTGCCAGACTGCTGATTGTCTAGTAGGTAAGTGTTAATACAAAACAAAAGGTCGTAAGTAAGATAACAGTCGGTCAAATAATATTTCCCGAACTTATACCTACTATGAAATGATTTCGAATGGCCGTGGCAGGATAAGGGAGCATCGTGTGCCTTAACAGCTTTTAGGGCAATTTTTTTTTTCTGATGATGGGTAACGTCATTATAGTAAGTGTTACTTATATTAAAAATTCAGCATCCGCCACTTCATATTTTTTAAGAAAAAATAAATCAATATGAAACATTATTTTATAATAGTTCTGTTCTCATGGATCGATTTGTATACAGTGTGTTAACTTCATGCAGATTTTATTGAAACCGAGGATTGAGATGAAAATTTTTAACCGTGAGAATTAATTGATTAAAAATTCGAATTTTAAACGTAATTAATTTTCTAATAAAGCAATGTATTTAAAATGATTCGTTAATTAGCGCTTGACAATGACAGTCCGCAGTAAATCGTAGCGTTCATAACTAGGTAGGGGGTTATCATGACGTACTAATAAGATTCAGTTTAGATCGAGAGAAAGGGAGAAGGCTATAGGAGTCGTATATCACTGTTTTTTTCCCTGAACCTAAACTGAATCGCATTATTTAGTACGACATGGTAACCCCCCACTACACGCGTTACATTGATCGTTCGAAGGAAATCAAATTAATAGTACAGTCAGTTTAATATTTGTCATCTGTTAATACTTAAAAACGATTGATTGTAATGTTTTATTATTGACAATTTTCTTAAAAAGCCTGGGTCATGGTAACACTCTTTACATATGGTACCCTTATTTGTTGCCTGCAATTTATAAAGAACTAGTTATTATCGCATTGCATTCTTATGTTTCAATCCTTGTGACAAAAATAAGGTATTAGACGACTCACGAATACTGATTCCGTAGATTAGAGTTCCGTAGCCAAAATGGCAAAAACGGAACCCTTATAGTTTCGCCATGTCTGTCTGTCCGTCTGTCCGCACCATAGCTCAGTGGCCGTTAATACTAGAAATCTGCAATTTAGTACAGGTATACAAATTAATCATGCCAACAAAGTGGTACAATAAAAACTAGAAAAAAAGTATTTTCTGGTACCTCCCCAGTTGGTGAAGTGGGGATGATTTTTTTTATTTGCCGTAATCCTATAGTGTTGGGTATCATTCAATAGATCTCTTAAAAAGAATAAGGGTCTTTACGGAAAGTTTTTTTCTAAAGTCAATATTTTCGGAGATAATCGTTCTAGAAGAAAAAATTATTGTCTCCCTCCCCAACTTTTGATCCGTAGGTTCAAAAAATATGAAAAAAATCATGAATAGTGGGCTTGTAGAATAATTTAAAATAAAACTATTTCGAACATAATCGGCCCAGCCGTTTTTGAATAACTACGAAACCCTACACTGAGCATGGCCCGACAAGCTCTTGGCCGGTTTATAACATTGACTAATGACGTGACCCATCATCAAAAAACAAAAAAAATAGTCCGAAAAGCTGCCCTTATCCTACCACAGCCTTTCGATTTCGGTTGATTTACTTGCTTCAATTGAGTACTTAACTCGCTTTTCTTGCGATTCATCTAAATTGGAACTAAATATCTTTTCGTAGCAATAAATGAAATCAATTTTACAGGACGAGCACGTAAGGATTTTGGTTGGGTAAAATGACGTAATTTTGCGTCTTACGCTCCATTAACGAGGACTTTTACAAAATCCACGATATAACGTGCACGTTGCATAAAACATCCTTAAACCTGCACGTAAAATATCGGATGTATTTGGAAACTTTCACTAGAGTACTCTACGTTCCCGTGAAAGTTGCAGGATAAACTCAGTGGCCGTTAGCACTACACATTTGCAATTTGGGACAGGTATACATATTAATCACGCCGACCAAGTGGTAGCAGAAAAAAAAAGAAGACTTTTTCGGTAGAGTAGAAGTTCAAAAAGTGATTGAAGAGCCTCTCACTTGGCTCTTCAGTCAGTTAAAATATAAATATTTTGGGACATCTTACACAAATCGACCTAGTACCACGGTAAGCTCAATTGTCTCCTGTTCGTTGCCGCCGCGATTTGGGCTCTACTTTTCACTTACGATCAGGTGGAGTGGAGCCACTTTGTTGTGCCAACATAAAAAAAAATTAAAGCTTGTGCTGTGGGTACCAAGCGACGATATATCTAAAAAAAAATTAATAGATACATAAAGATACTTAAATGCATAGACAGCCAATGACCAAGGAACAAATATTTGTTATAAATAAATACACAAATAGTGCCCACGCCGGGATTCGAAACCGGAACCTCCAGCTTCGTAGGCAGGGTCACTACCAACTAGGCTACGGAGGCTGACAACTCACTGACACAACTGAGTTTTTGCACTTATTTGTATAATTATTTGCATTTTATTATACTCGTAGTTCCTGTCGCCACTCCATATCAGAGAAGCTCATGCTATTTCTGTTACGCACGTGTTAAAGGACTACTCACTAGTGGAATGTACAAAGAGGTGCCTTCAGCGCTGAATTCCTGTGTGATCCTGCAGAAATGTCTTTGTAGATACAACAGTGCAAATATAATCATCCTTAACAGCGGCGGTAGATAAATATAGAGAAAATACGTTCCTATGAATAACACTAAATTATTAGTATAACTAATAACAATCATAAATGCTACTAAAGTATACCTATCTAAAAAAATGGACACATCATTTTTCCGCTGTATACGTATTTTGAGCTGAGTTGATTTTATATCTATATTCATGAGAATCATGAGTCAGTCTTTTCATTAACCACGATCATAATCATAAAGCGATATGAATGAGTGGAGTTAAAATAAAATCAAAGATAAAAATATCTATATATATTCGAATTTATAAGTTTTATAACAGTCCTCTACTCTAGCGTACTAAATAAGCGGCTGATTTTTCACAGCCAACAGTTTCCTGCTTTTGTCCAAAATCTCAGAAAGCGGGTTCATTTTCCAAACATTTGACGTAACTGGAATAGGTAACAATGTCGTATGTCTTTCTAAATTCTTATGGTTACTAGCGACTTTGTGCTTCTGCGGGGGTTATTTGGCGGGTATTGTGCCTCTAGTGTTCATAAGCGAAGTTGGGCATTATCGTGTTGGAAGCGGTAACAACCGTCGATAATGTTGTCCGAGCCCGCTCAGGGGAATGCACGGAATAGCCCATTTGACCGGGACCGACGGCTACGTGACAATATCCCCAAGAATGTGCCCAATAATGGGAAATCACGATGATCCCTCGACTTCTAGCACAATGGAAAGAAATCTCAGTGGGTTAGTTATGCGATGTTACAGCCATTTCTTTTGGGAAATTGAAAATGCTTAAAAAATATTGAAACTGCTTCGTAGTAATAAATTAGTTTGAACATTTTGTTTCAACTTGTATGTTAAAATTAAGTGTACTGTTCGTCTGGTAGTTCTTAATGCATATTGTAATAGTGCAAACAAGTATAATATTCCAAGTAGACACAGAAAATGTGCTGTCTTGAACAATCGCCGCGGGCTTTTCCGTTGAATGTTGCCAAAGCACATTTTACACAAGGAATAGTGTCGCACTGTAAGTTGTATTCCCTTTGTAAGCTAGTGTATTGATTTTGGAATACGTGCCTTGGGTTATGCGAGAGCCCAACGAGTTAATTTCTATTTTCACTGCGAAACTGCTTTTTGAACGTGACAGTTGTGAAAGGGAATTGCCTTTTAGTTTCAGCTCTCGGTAATATTTTACGTGGTCATCGTTAAGATCGGATTTATACTTGGAAATATGGATTTTCGAATCCGAATGGGACGGACATCTGCTTAATAATTAGTGAATATTTGGCTACAGTATTTTGCTTTAGGGAATTTTAACCCGAACATGAATAAGCACTAGCAACTTCCAAAATACATAAGTATTTATAACTCTGAAGGATCGATGGGAATATTAACTCTCGGCGTAAATTACAAGCTTAGACCTATTATTTATCGGACGCTGTAACGTTGTTCTACATATCACAGAATCTACAAATATAGCGTCCTAATCCCATAATTGTGCTGCATAAGGTTTTGTATTAGTAAACTTGTTATAAAATAAGTAGGTACGTTAAAATACCAAAAATCTACATAATAATATATACAAAGTACGCATAAGGTTTATATTTTGGCAGTCAGAGCCATTTCGAAATTATCCAAGTTAAACTTCCCCAAGTCTGCTCGAAAGAGTTAGCCGTAGGAACAATGCGGGCTCATATTTTAATTATGTTTTGACGGTCTTTTGTGCCATTGTACGGAACACAGACAATGCACCGCTGTGACTTATCATTTGGTACGTCAAGGTAGCCCCCGGGCTGTTTCGCTCTATTTCCGTATTGCATAATCCAAACCTGATCCAACATTTCAGTTAACCTGAAATAATGCTAATAGACATATCGATGGAATAAAATATAGTGTTTGGCTGACCGTTTTATTCGGGGCATAACCGCATTAAACTAGACAATCGCGGACATTAGGGGTAAGCGGTCCATTGTGCGACTCTAATGCCGTTTGCCGCGAACTTTCTCACTTAAATACCAATTCACATTTCCGAGCAGAAACTTCTGACAGCTCTGGATAAAAGATGCGTTGCATTAGTCTGTTCTGAATTGCAGTGTTTTCTCGTTTAGTTTAAACATCGATAGCATTTAAACGAGCTAAATACCTCTGCAGGAAAACTGTTTCTAGCGTACTGGAAACTCGTATTGCCATTCTGTTAATTCGACTCCTTTGTTTGGTTCCTCGTAAAATTAAGGTGTGCACGTGTGGTTATAATCTAATAGATATACGTACACGGTAGAATGGCCGTTCACGTATCAAAATTGAAAATAGTTCGAAGTTGTGACGAGAATCGTTGATTAGCGTATGATTGAATCGTCAACGGACAGCGATCGCAGTTCGTCATTAGAGGTCCCGAAACATATCAAAATATTTTGTTAAATCCGCACTAAATAATCAGGATAAGCCATTAAAGCGAATAAGTAAAGAAATGGTGGAAATTTTCTCTTTCTTATAAATGGCAGGAAAATAAAAGCAATTGCATTAGTCGGCAGGCAGCGGGCTCTCATCGCGCGCTGTTGCCGTCCGTCTTCATTTAGCTGCATGTAATGTGGCTATAAAGAAGGATTTCCTAGAGTCTCAAAAATTAAGTAAATATGCAAGTTTTTAAAACTTCATAAGCGTTTTGTCTTTGATAACTCCGTGACCCTAACTGGGCTAGTTCTATAGTTAATAGTGAATGATATGCAACAAAATGAAGGAGCCGTACAAAGTGCTTAGCCAAAACGACCATAGTAATTCGAAATATCATGAATCGAAAATGTATAGGATTAAAAAAACACGTTTCTATACTCTCCATCTCCATTATTTTCGCTTCGTTTAGCATGTAGGTACCGTCATGATGGCTTGGCACCTAATCAGGAATATTCATTAGTCGTTAGGTCCTGCCGTCGTTGCTCGTACTTAAATTAAACTATAATGCCTGGGATTTTCGCTATTTACAATATACAAACTGAGGGAAATCCTCCGCCTTAAATGCTTAAGACGATCTTCTAGCTCGCACTGAGCTTGCGGTTGTGCAAAAATTAACGTAGATTTTATCTCTAACTTAATTTACATTGAGTATAATTTTATATGACACATTGTAAAGGAAGCTTAACAAAGACACGTGTTGTAGTAAATTACCCTGTTAAACCAGAATTGATACTAAAATCTACACGGTGGTAACGAGTGTCCTGACAAACTTTACCCTAATTCCTAAAACTAAAATGAGCAAATAATGTTGTGCCAAAGTAGATCAAATAACTACTCGGAAAAATATAAATATATAATTTGTTGTGTGTATATAAGTGTAATATATAACATTAGGTAGGTACTGTTCGAAGCCTTAGGAATATAAACTAAAAATGTATTGGCTTACTCATGTTCACGGTGTATCTATAATGGAGATGTAAACGATTTAGAGGCTAATCTCGATACAACTAGCCTTAGGATTAGGAGGAGTTATTGTCGAACGGCATTTCAAGGGCGGAATATTTATGAGGATAATAAGTGTACCTAATGTAAATTCAGGAACGTTGAAGGCTAAGCTAATTTTACTGGTTTTATTTGGAATACTAAATGCGATAGGTCGATAAGTAAGTACCTATAATTTTGAATGGGGATTATTGGGACAGGTGAGAGAGTATAGTTTATTCTTTTTTATACATAATTTCTATAAACTTATTAGTATTTAGATTGTTAAAAAATACACATTCAGCAAAATCAAAAATAAAAAAAAATATCTAGAACTAGATTATGATATATAGTTCAGCATAATATCATACCCTCAGCCTATATCAATCCAATCGCGATTGCATAGGCTGGTGGTGGGATGTGAATTTTGCAATCGACAAAGCGTATGGACTCATTGAAATGTCACCTACGTGTGATGGATGCATTAGTCAATGCACATAGCCATGCTGGGCAAACTGGTGGGCGATCGCCGTAGTTTTTACACTATGATGGTACTGCTGCCCATCATCAATATTGGATAAATACATGGTCAGTGACAAATACATACTCCGTCGACTCTTACGACTCTCCCGGGAAGAGTTGGGATGGTGACAAATGTAAATGACCGGAACCGTTATTTTCTCCATACAAAAAGAACGGTTCTTTTTTCGTTATTTTTCGTTCTTCAGTATAGAAATTGAAAGTTAATGGGGTAAATTAAAAATATGATATTGTAAATTACATAAAATATGGAGCAGTACATTAAGCGTATAAAACATTTTAAAATATTGGGCTATTTCGAGGTTTTTGTAAAATACCAGTTCCGGTCCCTGAAAATAATACAATAAGTGTAGCATCAGTTAGGTTATAGATAATTAAGATACCTACCTAAGTAGAAAAAGAAGCATTACAAGTAAGTACGGAAAAGACAGGTATTATACCTACTGAAGCGCAAAAATACTGTTCCGTAATTCAATTTATACCCTGAAATATGAAGAAAACAAAGCAGCAGTACAATTTTGCTTTTCATGGAACGGGATTGGAAAAGGTACTCGTGAGACCGGAGCATATTTTTATGGGTTATTTCAGTATCACGTATATCGAGCATCATTTTACCGCGCTTGAAAAAACAAGACTGTAATTTGAAAATAGAATTCTTCTACTGATTTTTGCTGTGATGGATGGACCTTGTTTGTAATCATAATAACCATAATAAAATTTTAAGTACTTTATTGGCCGGTACATACCTACTTAAACTGTATACCTATCAATAATTGTGATTTGCGTATCACGGTGAATATCTGAGCGTTTCAACCGCCTAATTTTGGTGTCATAATTTTTGCCGAAGTTTCTAAACGTCTCAATGTTATACTCCGTCATTTGTATTCGGCAAAAATGTTTAAAAACGTTTAGAAGCTTCGGCAAAAATGGTGCCACCAAAATTAGGCGGTTGACGCTCAGATATTCACCTATCAACTGATTTTCAATTTGAAGATGTACAATTTGATAAGATCATCTGTCTTAATATTGTAAGGAATAATTGAAATACTACATAGATGTGTATACACCGTGTTTTTATTGATTTCCGTTAAATTAAAGGGAAGCTTATTTAGGTCACAAATAATCAATTTCTTTAAGAAACTAGTGTCTAAACTTTTACTGTTATTGAGTTATTCAAAAAATAAGTTTAATGACTGAACAAGTGTATTGCAACCTTTATTACATCCTATAGTTACTTATTTTGACATATGCCGTCAGCAGCCGTCAGTCGCCTGAGATCTTATTCTTAAGGTTCTCTCACACTTGCCATTACAATTATTAAGTATGAAAACAAAAAAAAAAATTTCGAAATTAACAAAAGCCGATATACCAGGCAACTTCTATTAATGTCCCAAGTAACCTGTCCAATTTAACGGAAATCAATAAAAACACGGTGTATTGTGCATGCCATTTAAAATTTGCCCTATGCGAAGCGTTTTGCCACTGCTAAATTAGTAGGCGGGTGAATATCTGAGCGATTCAACCGCCTAATTTTGGTGGCATCATTTTTGCCGAAGCTTCTAAACGTTCCAATTTTTATACGTCGTCATTTGTATAGAGTACCGTACCTCCTTCAAATGACAAAGTAACACATTGTAACGAATAGAAACTTCGCCAAAAATGATGCCACCAAAATTAGGCGGTTGAAATGCTCAGATATTAACCCAGGTATGAGCCATGCTGCACACGGACCACAAGATACCTGCACACAAGGCCCTCCATCATTCTTAATCTCCGCTGGCCAGGCCGTGTCAACCCGTCAACCTCTTAACCACCTTAATCAAAAGTCGCTTCACAAAAGCCTCGGAAATTGGTCCGGAATTAATAGCAGTTTCCCCAGAGGCATTAGGCCCGTTAAGTTCAGGTGAAGGGTTCATAAAGGAATATACGTTGTGTAGGCTCGATACATCACTTCATATCCGTTAGCTTAGGGTACACAGACGATTAGAAACACAGCCACCCTCATAAAATACATCACCTTTGTATAGGTATAGATTTTTAAAAAAGGTGATGATAGGTTAACACTTTCATTGCCAACGAGTGCTACGTGCTACGCTCGTAGCCGATCCCTTGATTTTTTCATTTTGTAGCGAAAATGGACCTCCCACAGAGAACTCCCCTCGGGTGTTCCCGGCGCTCATCAATGTGTCAGATTCTAGAAAAGGCATATTTAATAAAATGCTCGAATGTAAGCATCACCAGCATTATCTCAAGGGCCGTAGCAAGATAGGGGAAGTAGATATGCCCTTTTGGAATTAAAAGCTGTTTTTTTTCTATAATTACTTACATCTAGTAGAACAAATGTGCAAAGTTTTGTCAAAAAAAATTATGTGGTTCAGCTGGAAAAAAATAAAATCCAAAATATTAAAAAAGTATATTTTGTATATTATGGATAAGGAGGTAAATGTCTAGAATAACTGGGTTATTCCCACCTGTTACCACCAACTTGACACCAGTGGTAACAACTGGAATTTTTTTTCCCACCTGTTACCACTGGGAACAACTGGAAATTAAAATTCCCAACTGTTACCACTAAACTAATTGGTGGTAAAACTAACTACTGGGAATTCTTTTTCCCAGTAGTTACCACTAAGTTAATATTTAGTAGTCCTATTGCAATAGGATACCTAGTAGCCATAAATTTTGTTATACAATGGTAACAATTTACAGAGACTATACTTAATTATTATAAAATGTTATAACAAATAAAGACGAATTACACTGCTTTTTTATTAAAAACAAGAATATTTCAATATTTCATTTTTCGTGTAAGTACCTAAAACCTTGTAGTAGTTATAATAATCTTAAAAAAGGATTGATATTCGTAATCAGTTAAAACAACACGATGAAAAAATGAAAGTTATCCCTTCTACGAGCCGGTCACCCGTCATCCCTTTTTACCTGCCCCTGTGATAATCAAGTCAGTAGTTCTTAATATTTTTGGTTCAGATTCAGAGTAGGTAATACTGACAACATATTTAAAAAAAAGTTTAAAAAATATTTTGAAAATGTATTCATTTTTAGTAAAATTCGATGGTTAATAAGATATTTTATAAATAAAGTAATATTCATAAAATCAGCTACTTATTAATAACTGGCAAAGTAAACTGGCAAATTAATAACTGAAAAAGTGTATATTCTATTAAAAACAAGCACTAGTAAAGTACTTGGTGGTAACAACTGGGATTTATTTTTCCCAGTAATTACCACAAAAAAAAAATTCCCAGTTGTTACCACTGGTGTCAAGTTGGTGGTAACAGGTGGGAATAACCCGAATTACTCCGCCGGGCGGGATGGCGATCGCAATAGTGTGTCTACTTTGTATGATGAATTGATGATGCTGTCGCCCATAATAGATCTTCGATAAAGAAATGGTCAGTGACACTTTAATCCCTTAGCCGAATCTTACGACACCCACGGGAAGAGTTCGGTGGGACAATGTATTCTTACTGCCGTCACCACACGGCACTACACATTTACTGAATGTGAAACTGAACGCCAGTAAGGCTCTTCACGTCCTTATAAAACAATAAAATGTCAACCACCATTAACCCACTGCTTAATATATTCACTGTTGTATATTACAAAGTCGCTGTAAATCAGTATACAGGAATAAATGTGCATGCAATAAATTCAGCTTCACGGTGGACAAAACTTTTCCCATTTTCTAGCAGTTTATCGAGCGATACTGTCATTTTTGCTGCATGAATGAAAATCGAAAATAAGTAATCGTTATTTTGCTCTATTTTATGCTTGGACGCAGTTCCAGTTGTTTCACGTAAGTACAACAGACATCAAATAAGAATTTTATACGCACATAATGTACAGTTAATGAAACAATCTACTAATCAATGAATATAAAATAACGGTAAATGTATATCAATATATATTTGACTAAAGGGTTTTTGGACGCAGATTATAGCATTTACTTAATGTCTGATTTGAAATTTCGGTTGAATACTATGAAGTACCTGTTATATATTTCATTATTGTAATTAGAGAAATATTTTTAGGTCTCATCACTATGAGGCACGCACAAACACACTATACACCTGTAAATTTTGCACCATACTAATTATAGTAAGTATTTTTACCAGTTCATTATTTCATTGTTTAATTACTTATTAAAGATTCGAAAGAGAAGAACGTATAGAATTGAGCCGCAAATTCTTAAGGTGCATGCAGACCAAAAGAGCATTCGCTGTTCCATCCCCCACTCTACGAAATAAACGAATGACGTTTCGCGTAACGATCGAATTTCGTAGAGTAGGGGTATAGAACGGCGAATGCTCTTTTGGTCTGAATGCATTTATTATTTTGTTGGATTTTAACGCACACAACCTTGCAATAACAGCTACCTAGAGTAGGCATACCTACGTTGCTCAAAGTTCAGTTTAAATTGCGCAGTGCGTGCTAACTGTGAAAAACCCTTGTTCATCGGTTAGGTAAAATAAAATATGAAGCACAAAAATTCACATGTCATCTTTAGCCACTTAGTGTCGTTATACTTAGAAACGACATCCAGAGACTTCGTGCACAACGCTGCGGTCTGGCTCAAACCAATAAAGTTGTGGTCTCCAATAACATGGATCAGTCAAAGGTTTCAAGGCCATGTTAGATTAGATAGATGTACATGGGTTCGAGAACAACTGTGGGTACCGGCACGTCGATCGACTACAAAACAGTGTGTCGATCCCGTGACCCTTGTCAAAAAAGCCTGATACCTCCACTCGTGAGACCGATATGCCTACAGGCGTGAGGGAATTCGGCTGCTGTGATAGGTGTCTAGATCATGTGTGTAAAATTGTCCCTATGGACACAGAATACATATTAGTACAAGTACAGAAAACCATCTCCAAATACCCGTTTAAAGAAATAATGACTCTTGCTACGATACTACACACACACACACACACTAATCATCAGCCTATCTCAGTCCACTGCTGAACGTAGGCCTCTTCTACCAACCATGCGTATAGACGCATTAGGAGGCAAATGCCCATAATCACCACGCTGGGCAAGCGGCTACGATACTATTAAGTTCAAATTCCGACCACGCAACGCTAAATGCCAATGCTAAATGTCACGTACAGTTCGAACTGAACGCGCTAGTTGTACATGGACAGGGGTGCTTAGACAAGCTGCCAATCGCTAACGCATAATCGTCAATCGTAAACGAAAGGCAGCTAACTGTCTTTGTCGCACTAATATGAAAGAGTGATGAGAGGCAAAACTACGATACGCTACTAGGCGTTAGCGATTGGCAACTTGGCTAAGCATCCTACCATCCTGCTATGTATGAGTACGGTGTACAGTCGAGGGCATAAATATGTTTACACTTTTTTACTTAAGTCTGGGGTATAAGGTCTAAAATTGTACATATATGTATGCCCTTGACTGTACATATTATAAGGCTTCACATGTTAAAGTTATGTTGATCAACTTTATAGCAGTGATTCTCTATAACAAGTTTTTCATTCTCAGTGGTGAAGATGTTACAATACTCGTATGCATCTACTCTACACACAACCAATTTAATCCTTAGGCCACTCTAAAACTATGTCGTAACTAATGAACAACAAGTAGTATACTCGTAGTACATTACGACACAGTGCGAAAAACATGAAACTTGTAACGAGTGGCGATGTTTTAAAACACGACCGATAGGGAGTGTTTTAAATCGACACGAGTTACGAATTTCGTTTTTGCACGTGTCTCGTACGACGTTTTTTAATACAGATGGCCCTCCGAAGTTTTCGACCTGACGTAAAATGACCCACTTCTCGCACTAGAGCCTAAAAAGTACACCATCTGTACTAAAAATATCTTTTCAATCAGGCTTCTACTTTGTCATAGTTCCCGGGTAACTTATAAAGTTGCAATTGGTTAACTGTATGTAGGTACAATCTATGGATCATTTTGAGCTAGAATTATAAATCTTGGCTGGCGAACATGACAAAGAACATAGTACATTTGTCGTTTACTCGAATACTAGCTACATTTAGATTCGGAAGTTTCATACAATGTACGTCATAAAATGTTGCTTAGCATAATACACATTTCAAAGTTATTACAGACTTGCACAGTATAACATTAAAACAAGGTCGTATCTTTTTATTATGCTCCGTTGTTCCTGAAGCATTGTAGCACAATTTTAACTGCCCCGTGTACTATCCTTCTCAAAGCAAGAACATCACGCAAATTAACTTTATGTTCTTCCGTTACGAGCATTGCTCGTGGCGTTTTTATAATGATACCTATGTTATATATCGTGGCTTTGAAGAGATATATCTATTGTCTACCCAAAGTATTATGTGTCGTAGTTGTTATTTCTATTTTCTACCTAAAACAGCACTTTTCCTCACCGTTCCCAAAATAAAGCGACGGTTTTCTGAAGTTTGGTATTTGTCGACATAATCTTATAAATAATATTTTATAAAAACATTAATGCAAAAACAAACTTAATTACATGCCTGATTTACAATTGGTTCAGTTCTAGCACTCGTGGATTATTCCGTAATGCAGTCAACAAAGTTAAGATAGCCATGATGTTGTACAACCTTCGTTAGAAGAGGAACCAGAAGAAGAAGAAGAAGATTTACAATTAATTATGTGGCATGAAAATAATTATGTAGGATGAATCAACGTTCTCATAAAACCAGGTTTCTTATAGTCGAGTTTTTGATATTTTTTTGAAAAGTGAAATTCCCAAGGGATTTTTCTAGGACTCCCGCGATGCATGCAAGCAATGGCGCGCTTAGAAAGCAAGTGTGATGAAAAAGTATTTATTTGTAATATTATCAATAGTTCATCTATCTTAACAATTACAACTTTTATACGTTTTTCCATTATTAACGTTTTTGACTTAGGGCTGATTTTTCAATCCTCAGTTAAAAGTATCCGTCAGTTAAAAGTATTACCATCCTTATCGCTGGTCATCAGTCAAAACAGGATAGAGCTAACATTTATTTGACAGTTACTGCTATCTGGGGATTGAAAAATCAGTACTTAGTCGTTACCGGAATTTTAAAACGCATGTTGGCCTATTATTTTCAGTAAGCTCTCTTCTATACCGTTTGAGCACATGTTTGTACTGCTAAACCATGTATGGCAACGATATGCATTTGAGATTATAGTATCTACTTACAATTAGAATTCTACTAAGAAAATGCATAATATGCATAATATTATGCATTTTCTATTTAAATGTAATCCCATAAACTCGCTGTCAGCAGTAACAATCCAGCCACACAAATGCACGATACATTTACAAAATTGTTCACAAAAGAAATGTGCACATTTAGCGAAATTGAATTTCATTGAATAGATCCGGACAAAGATTGTGCACAATCTCTGGAGTCTGACTTAAACTGGCTTATAGTCCGAGATTGCGTGCGATAGGCAAATCCCGCGTTCGTCTTGCCAGCAATATAAAACGGGTCTAATACAACCGATCCAGATGCCATTTGGGAAAATTATTCGCGGAGTTAGGGCAATAGAGGCGACGCGAGCTCGATAATCGAATTGTAATCGTTACTTACACGCGGTTGACGCTTTATGGCTTTGCTTGTAAAGCGAGTTATTCCATTGATTTATTTCAGATTTTCGAGCATAATTATTTCAAGTTGATTTTGATTGCAAGTTCTAGTAACTTGCAATCCAAAACAAAAATAAAAAATATGTATACAGGGTTACATCTGGGTCGTGCAAGAGTGAACAGGTCACGCTGGGCAACTTTTTCTTCGACGACAACCAAGAAATTGCGATTTCTTTCCATGATTATTAGTTAATTGAGCCTTCATTGATAGTAAGGTATTCACTATCAACTCAACATTAACTCATAACCAGGAGATTTTTTTTCGCGATTGTTTCTTTCTTTGTCTCCACAATGAAAGTCGCGCAGCGTGACCGACTGTAGTACACCGTTCACTCTAGTTAAACGATCCAGATGTCACCCTGTATATTTAAATGTTTACTAATAGAACTTTTAAATTATAAATATTAGATGTCATGTACCAAAGAAAAACGACCAAGATCACCTAACGCCCGAGGTGGGGATGGGGATCTAATATTATAATTTATATAGTATTAAGTAGTGTGACTACTGGGGAAAAATAAAAAGTACAAATCAAAATATTTAGTTAATAAATAATTTGATTTGTGTTTTCGCAATACGTTCAGAACTTTTAAAATTTAAGAGAGCTTTGTGTAATTTTTGTAGAAAACTAGTTAAACCACTTGAACAAGTTGAAAATAATATTTAAAATCCTGTTTGCACTAAGCTCATAAAAGTAACGCCAACTCGGGAGTTAACTACGGGATTAAGTCTCAAGCAAAACCCACAAGCTTTCCTACTAAAACATGACTCACGGCGAAACTGATGGACCGGCAAACAAATGGACTGAGAATTAGTCGTATTTTCAGTCAGACCGCACGATTAAATGAATGCAAAGTATAATTTATATTTCACAAGGTAACTCGCAGTTAACGCACGGAAAAACATTTTTATATTTTGGAACATTAGCTGGAAGAGATCCCTTAAAGGGTTAAGTTCGCCTTTGTACTTATTTTAACAGTTATTTATCATGTTATGATTTGTTTTTTTTTCTGTACAATAAAGTGTTTTACTACTACTACTACTATATTTTACTATGGGACCAATCTCTTCAGATGATGTTTCTATTTAATGGGATAGCCGTGCCATGACTTTGCAAGTATCGGTACAGTAAGGTTAGCCTAACGTATCGGCTTATGCAACGTCTAACTACTGTCGTCATAGTATGTATTTAGAGGTGCGTGTAGTTTATGTTATAGGTCTGTAGGTGTAGTCAAGACATTGGGTCACTAAAATGCGGCAAATTATTTAAAAAAACGTACGAAGCTGCAAAGAGACTTATGTCTAAGTTAATTAATGTGGCTACCATTGGATGCAATACATTGCGTGTTCAATTATTTTGTACGAAAAACAATACCTTTATTTACTAAAGAAATTTATGTAAACAGGTTCCCTATTAGGTTCGATAGTAATCGCCACTAAAACTCGCCTGTATCAAATATACACGCTGTATACACCGGACAAAAGTAACGTGTAAAATGCGCAGGAAAATGCGAAAAATTCAAGTGTTTTATTAGAGAATATCCTAAGCTCACCGCAGTTAGCTACGCGATACTGTCGCAGCCTAGTTCATTCTAGCCATTTCCCGCTTTGTAGAGGAAAGCGGCTACGAGCACGGAACCCACCTAGCGGTTTCCGGCAGTCAATGTAGGTACAAGTATGAAGTATATTCTCACCTCACTGGCAAGCTAAACTCGGTAGGTAGGTATTTAGTTATGAGTTAATAGGTAAATGCCTTCGCTACGGCATCGGATCTATTCGACCCGATGCAAATATGGTTAATTGCCGCTGCCGTGCCTTAGCGAATGTGAATGATGATTAGTAATAGTATCCTTGAGGTTTACGTTATATCACAAATCAGTCAAATATGATCACAGGATTTCTGAACGAGCCTTTGCCTGCTATAAATATTAGTCTCTAAAAGATCACTTACGTATACCTATTGATATATTAGTGTAAGAGAGATGAATGTCTACTGTGAACGCGACCTCAAAAACCTCATGGCAAGATAAGTACAATTAAGCAACATGACATTTCGCTCTGCTTACCTCAACAAATTGACGAACAAATTAACATTTGACTCAGGAGTTCTGTTCTAAACTTTACAATAGATAGAACATGTTTGAGTTTACTCGAAGTTTAGTTTATTCGAAGTTGCTTATAAAACATTGTGTAACTTGGAGGGTAATATAGGGGATATTATCCTCATATCCGAGTCGCAAAATAGAAATTATAAACAACACAATTTTTTGTGACGATCTTATATGCCAATATAATTGCTACTTTGAGTTTTATCACCGCTTTCGTCCTTCTGTCCATAAAAAATCGGTAGATGATTTGACCGCCATCCGAAAACCTTTCTGCCCCAACGGGCATCGGTTCCACGTCCAATGTGCTCCGCCAACTGCCACTTTAGTTTAGCGATTCGAAGAGCTATGGTTCTGCTGCGGATGGCCTCATTACATCATTAATTCAAAAGAATTTAAACGATGTTTTAACGGCCGTGTGATGACGGCAGTAAGAGGTCATTTGTCACCACCCCGACTCTTCCCGCGGGTGTCGTAAGAGTCGACTAAGGGATTGAAGTGTCACTGACCATTCTTTGATAGAAGATTGATGATGGGCAGCAGCGTTATCATAGAGGAGACATTACTGAGACTGCCAATCCTCTTGCCCAGCGTGGCGATTATGGGCATTTACCTCCTAATGCATATAGTTGGTAAGAGAGTCTTCCTGTGTCCAGTAGTGGACTGCGATAGGCTGATGTGTTATTAAACGAGTAGATTAGATACCGCCCCTGTGTCTCATTATAAAACGATTTCATCTCACCCCAACAAAACAGCAATATTTTGTGTGAGCTTTTGAAAAGCTTTTTGAAAATCTTGAAAAATTTATTCCACACTAAACTTATGCATCGACTTCTTTTTGCCGCGCTAATTTGAAGCGAGGTGCAAGGGGCGGAAAATGCCATCTGCTGTAGTTTCATATGCAGCCCCCGAGCAAACTCAGGTAATATAAATGTAAATTCACTAAAAGAAACGCACTCAGCTGGCTTACTGGGAGCGGGACGTATATGAGGTGTCGTACGAGTAGGCTGTTTGCGGCGGAATATCGTGTCTCATGTTTAAGACGTGGCTAAAAATCGCTGGTAAAAGATACAAAAACATAGCTTTAATTAAGGTACAGATAAAAAACTCAAGTACCTAAGTCACTGTTGCATGTATAGTAGTAGTGACCTACTAAATTAGACAAGATATGTAATAAAATGCGAACACAAATAAAACAAATGCCTATATGGATAGGTTACAACTACGATACAACAGGAGCTTCTCTTAACTTTTTGACCTATATATGTATATATATTTATGTATCCTCCGTTAATGTCCTCAAAGATATTACATTACATGAACATATTTTGTACACCATATAAATTATTGTAGGTGTAGGTATAATTGGCTCAATAGTATATTTCCTAACTAGTGCGGGAAAACTTTTTTTCGTCGAGGGTGAAAGTTGGAGCCCGAGTGAAACGAGGGCGACAATCACCCGAGTTAAAAAAAGTTTTTGCACGTGTAAGGGACGATTTTTTTCATAACAAGTGCGTCAAAAAGATAAATTACCGCGTGCGAAGCGTGCGCAAGTTCGTTTTTGCGCACTAGTTAGGAAAAATTCTTTTCGTTGTCTTGTTTCATACCACTCTGTCACGCTTTTAGTTGCTGTTTCGACTCAGTATATAAAAAAAAACGGTACCCTTGTATTGATTTTTCACGCTAGATTTTAATCCATGCATCAAAAATTAGAAACAAAACACCATCACATACAAAAATCACAACTGTGTCACGTTTTTTAGGGACACAAAATAAGACAACGAAAATAATTTAGACCCAATTATCTAAACATTGACGTGACGAGTACATTGTATTAATTATAGAATTATCATTATCATAACCACAAAATAGATATTTAAATTTATAACAGTATAACTTAGCGAGATCCACAATTTGAAACACCAGGTAACCTTTGTTATATTTAATACTAGTACGTCAATGATGCGTTATAATTTATAATTTTCTATGGAAGGTTATTTAGGCGAAAGGCCTCGTACAAATACATTATTTTCCTCGACTTTTTTTTCTGCTTTTCCTTATCAAAATACGATACTGAATGCGTTTGTTACATCCTGAATATAACGCTTTAACTTTTGTGCATGGAGAGAGGAAATACGAAAGCTCATCAGTTCCGGAAAACTGGTCTGATCTGAGATCTATAAAACGTCGCTCTATATTCTACGAATCTCGGACTTGGAAAAAGGGCATGCACAAACTGTAGGTACGTGTGTACGTGCCGTCACTGCCGTCGAGGCCAAATGAGTACAGATTACATCATGTATGCATTTACATGCGGGCGCGTGCCGCATAGGCAGAAATAGGAGTCTATGAGGCCCTCGCTTGTCTCCTATACGACGGCAATTTCCAATGCTAAGTTATAGGATCACCTAATACGACAAATATTTTTTTTAGGTGTGCATAGAAAAATTTATATCTGCCGGAATCTTAATGAAGATTGAAGTAGATTTTAATTGAAGTACTCAAAGAAAATCAAGCTTCTTTTACAAATGGAACTTAGCATTCAAAAGGATTTCATAAATTAACTAAAATTTGTTTTATTTTATAAAACGTCTAGAGGTTGAAGTAAAGCTCGAGGTGTCCAATTCCGAACAATTTAAAAGTAATTGTAAAGGTTTCAATCCGAAATACAGACTGAATTGAAAATTTGGAGTCATTTTTATGGTATTACGGCCTCTTTGCTGGAATTATAAATCATGAACTTAGTCGGTTTCTTTGTAATCGGAGTAGGTACGTAGAGGATAAAAATAATAAATTATATTGTACGGTAGGAAAAGGTATAATATTTCATTGAAATCGCGTGTTGAATAAAGAGCAAATCGTGAGGAATACAATACAATCTTGTTAACTGTGCAATAAACTAACTGTTCTACTGTCCACTAAAAAGTACCTATATAGGTTCGTGCCAGACTTCATGTTCAGAAAGTCATGGTACGGCGTTTGCCGTTTATCATGCTATGCGTCACTTTCACGCTTACATACTAATTGTTAGAACGTGACGGCAATGACGACAAACGATAAACACGAGACCATCTTGAGCCTACGGTTTTTTTAAACCGACTACCACAGGATGCTTAGCCAAGTTGCCAATCGCTAGCGCTTGGTAGCGTATCGTAGTTTTCCCTCTCTGTCACTCTTTCATATTAGTGCGACAGCCTTTCGTTTACGATTGACGATTAAGCGTTAGCGATTGGCAACTTGTCTAAGCACCCTGATCAAAAAAATAACATAAAAAATGTAACTAGATTCATAGTTATGAATGTACATCTTTCACTTTGTCGCATTTAAAATGTAGTAAATAACTAAATGATTAATATAGGCTCATGCCATCCACCTTTGGGTATCTTTTCTTTACAGGACTCCTATCATTTGGGGCCGATCAGTCTAAACAAGGAATTCCGGGAGGTGACCGATTTCCAATTGAACGGGAGGGCTTAGGGGTTGTTGACCTATGTACCCGCAGCTTCCTTTGACAAAATTATTAATACGATCAACGACCTCTGCGTAGACCGATAAACAAAATTGTCTTTTTAAGTAGGTACTTACATATAAAAAAGGTATTAAAATGGTTGGGTTTATTAATACTATAGAACCAAATGAATTAGGTGGAATCTCTTCCTTGTAAGTAGGATATACTTCTAGATACCTAGTCTAGATTTTTTTGTCAGTAGTAATGTAAAGCAATTCAAATATAGCCACAAAACTGCAGGCTAAAAAACAACAGTGTTGCTATATTGTAGGAAAATCAATAAGAGTGAGTGGTATTAAGAGTATAAATTTATATGGAATACCACAGGCAAGGTTAAAATGTATAGCTTTTCAATAAATCTCTGTCAGTCACTCAATTGAAAGATAGAGGCGAAATGTAAGTACCTACGTATAAAAGTTATATTTAACAGGAAAATATGTCAGAATGAAAAGTTGAAACGATAACAACGGACTGTGTATTGTATTGTTTTTTTTTTTTAATATTTTGTTCAAATTATTTTTATTTTAGTGGTACCACTAGGGTGATCATTTGATAAACATTCCATGTTCGTAATATGCCACCATTGTTACTCTTTTGGAAATAGGGCGTCAGCCAGATTAAATATGTGACATAATATGGCTAAAATGGCTTTTCGTGTTTCTTGATAAGTTTAACATATATAATTCAATTGTTGTTACTAAAAGTAACATTCTTAAGATGAACCTTATTTTTGTGATTGTGTTTTAATATTAGTCAAATGATGACATTGCAAGAGTCAATAAACAAACAAACACACACATTTTAAGCACACAATATCACTACATAAGCAATTCCAAGCTCTCGGTACCTAAACCTCTCCTTTACATCAATTAGGACGTCAAGATACGAGTGGTAACTGTTCAGTTTGACGCACATTCAAACTGAAGTATGATCACAGAGTACATATTAATACGTATTATATTAAGTATAAGGGTGCGCCTCCACTGACGCGGAGCGGAGCGGAGCTGTGGGAGCTCGGCCAATGAGACTGCATCACAGTGTGTCAAATTTTTTTGAAGAATGTAATTGGTCAATTTTGCACAGTTTCGCTCCGCTCCGCGTTAGTGGAGCTACACCCTAAGCGTCTGTGAATTCGTTTAAACGTCTAAATGAGGAAATTAAACGTGTCGACAATGGTCAAAGCGAGTTAAGCCTTCGTGCTATCGCGGCGGTAGCTGACGTTTTCATTTATTTTCTCAAATATTATGTTTCTTTTTCAATTGTCCGCGCCAGCACCTGATCGAATACGATACGGGTTTTTTCTTCCCTGCTAGGAGGGAACAAAACGGCACTTTACTGTTCAAGGACTTTCTATAGCCAGCCTAAAAATAACAATGAAATATGAAAATAAAGGGTCAAGGGTTTTTAGTATGAGTTAGGTTGCAAATCTTTCCTGTGTACGTATAAAAGTTAAAGGTTCCAGAACCCTAATTTTCTTGTTGCACGAATAGAAGCTTACAGGTGGCTTGTGGTTCTTAAGAATTATGTGGTCAAATGCATCTTATACCTGTTCAATTAGGGTCGGAAATCAGTTGGTAGACAGACTTTCCCGATAGACGGTCTTATCCGCATTGACCTTACGTTCATAATCGAATACGATTTCTTGAGAATCAATTATTTGCAAAAATATTCAAACAAAAAAACGACCATTCTCAAACATCCATAAACTTCCTAGGGGACATTTTCCGAGTCCCAAAACCTCACGGGCAATGCCAATACACTTATTTTTTGGCCATCTTGAATATAACGCAACCTGTCTTTCGGTTAATTGCAGGCTTCCTATAATAAAATACGGTATTTACGGTTTTTCCATCTCATTGCACGTTCAGTGTATTGCAAAACAAACTACACACGAGATGCAATGAGATTATTATCGCATGAATAAATATTAAATGTTATGTATTTAAAAGAACTACTGTTTTTAAATCCCATTGTCGTTATGTTTTTGTGAACATGAAGCCAGTAAGATTAAGTTTTTTTATAACAGCAATAACGTATGTAGCTAATTTGTAAATTGTTTATATGAAAAGTGACATTTGGCGGCATAATTATATAAAAAATAGCATTTTTTTATTGTTGGGAGACAGTATGTTTATGTTACGAAATTTAAGCTTTCCGATTCAAGACTAAATAAATATACACGCCAAAGTAAACGATAAGAGAGTCTTCCTTGTTTAACCTGTTTTACTCTCCGTTTATGCAAGCTATAGTAAGAAAATATTTTAAAAAGACCCGCATATTTAAAAAAATTTCTTAACTCCTACTTTCGCCATGTTTTATAGTGAGATGTCGTGCCAGTGACGTAAAATGAGTTCAATTATTATCAAACCGCGATTAGAATGGGATTCGAAAGTACTGTTAACACAACAGTGTAAACGTCAATCTTCGAATTTCGTTCTTTTTTGTTCTTCGGTATATCAATTCTTTGTTTATGGAGTAATTTAAAAATACGACGTTGGTAATTTCATAATATTTTGAGTACTACGTTAAGAATATAAAACATTTTAAATTCATTTATTTTCGAAAACCTCGAAATAGCCCAATGGCTATTTCGAGGTTTTCGAAAATAACCAGTTCCGAGCCTTGCTTTTCAGTGCCTTTCTGATTCCGGTTTGATAATAACAAAGTTCGAATTGCCATAGCCTAGTTTCAGTTTAATTAGTGACAAGTGAAGTGAGTGAGTAATAAACTTGCACAAGGGCGGCGCTCCTCATGGTGTTGACGAGGTAACAAACACTTATGAGATCTTAATTCACATAATTCTGAATTAATTCACCTTTACGTCAAGATAAGATAAATTTTATATACTTAAAATAATACTTCTACACTACGGCGACACAAATGACTAAGGTTCGCTCAATAGAAAACGGAATCCAAGATTTGACTTTAGTTTGTGTAGTGCTGTATAAAAAGGGAAACTAAGGGAAGAAAGAAAATTAAAAATCACACTATTTAAAACTAGAAAATTACCACTACGCGCAATAATACTGTATATGAGGTTAAATGTAATTTCGGGATGGCTTGTATGCAACAAATATATGAATGTCTAGATTGTCTAAATTATGAGTAGGTAACTACAACATTTTCTCCGAAATTCAACAAATAAAAAGTAGAAACATGATATCAATTCAAATTAATATTTAATCATACTGAAATGGCACTCGATAAAAAACTTTGAGAACAAGATTAGGAATATTGATGGACTTTGTCTAAGCTGAAAATTTAATTTATTTGGAAATTTATCAATACATCAATCAAACTTGTTAAATAGAGTTCACTAAAATAAGACTATAAACTTATTTACATTTAAAAACATCTATTACTTAACTGTATATTAGGTATCTGCTCTCTTATTTATGGTTAAGTTTTGCTATAATAGGTACTATGGGGCAAATGACGCATGTCGTGTCTCGTATATGTGTACATAGACATTTTTTTGTTATACATTATTCTTTCCTTCCTAATCCTTAACTTAATCTAAAGTTTATATCAATCAGATTCAGATACCGACATGTTGTCATTTTATGCATCATAAATGTGAAGTAAATATATTAAAATATATTTGTTAAAAAATAATGGAAACTATAGGTCTAGTTTAAGTGAAAAAATTGTATGAATATTTTTTGTATGACCGTTTGTTTCATATCCGAATAAAATAATAATAAAAAAAAAAAAAAATCTTTAAACTGCTTTTGATCAATTATTATTATAAAAGAAGCTATTACGACTTATACTCGTAACTCTCATAACTACTCATAAGTCATAATTTAGATTAAGGCCGAGCCACGCAGTATTCGTGTGCAGCAAATCCACGCGCGCGTGTGAGGGGCGTGCGCTCTGTGTAGCGTATGAAATGTCAAAGTAGAAGGTACACCAGGGTCCCGTTTTATAAAGTTACAAGTTACAATTTTACAAGCGTTTACTGGCAACACTTGCCCCGTTTTTTACAATTTGTGTTTTATAAAAGTACTATGTTACAATTTTACAAGTTACAGGTAAGTACTTACAAGTGCCTGTAGCTCAGCCATAGACAAAAATACAGGAGTTTAATAGTTTTAAACTCGTAATCGAACAAGTGTTTTATAAAAATATTGTAAATAACAAGTGTAGGTGTGGCAGACTTGTAACAAAAACTGACTTACGTCTTGAGTCCTGTAACCGCAGATTTTTTTTAGACTTTTTTAATACTTTTTAACATTTCCAATACTTTTTAACAACAATTTGTTAAAACTAATTTTTTAAATGTTTTTTTAGGGACAGGTTTTTTCGTCAAGTCTATTCTTATTTTTTGATTGTCAGGCAAAAGGTGTGGTAATATTAGAACACATTGTGGCAGCATTGTAATCAAAAATAAGTTTTATGACGAGCTACGTCGAAAAACTTTTTCCGAAAAAAGGTTAATTATCTTTGGAACCAAGCCGAATCCAGGAAATTTTATATAACATTAAATACTCTATATATGCTCAGGAATTCAGCATTAAAATTATGTGGGTTCCTCGCGAGGCACCGTGTATAATATATCTTGCCCATCTTGGCACAATTGAACAATTGTTTTTGGGGGCGTTTTTGAGTTGGTAGGTATTAGACGTCCATGTTATATATGGTCGCAGGCTACATCGGAGCTGATAACATGGGTTTCCCGCTTTGTAACGAGGTATTGCAATTGGTTTGTGAAAATTAAGGATATTTCACTTTATTTTTGTTTTTCGTTTAACAAAATAATGCATATTATCTTAAAACTGCGCAATAGTTATTTAAATCCATTTAAATCTCTCGAAAAATATGCAAAAACGGTTAAAGCTTAGAGCATAAAACAAACTCTCTTATCTTTCACTTTGGTTTTTCATAGTTTTTATGAATCATAATTCAGCGGCTTGAATAAACTAACCACAAAAGAATTAAAAGCAACGACTAGCCGCAAAAAATGAGGTAGATGATAGAAAAAGGTTCAGCAACAATGCTACTAGTTAATAGTAGGTAAAAATGGAGATATTGCATGCACGCGATCAAGTCCCGTTACTTGTTAAAATATGAGTGAAAATCGTGAAAGTTAGAGTTGGTAGATTGAATAAGAAACTGTACCGGGAGTCCCAAGATAATGGGACATGAAGGGAAAGTACCTTAAATATCGTAGATAGGATATTTTTCACTGAAAGACTTAATTTTATTTTGAAAATATTGTGAAAACACAAATCAAATTATTTAGTAACTAAATATTTTGATTTGTACTTTTAATTTTTCTCCAGTAGTCACACTACTTAATACTATATAAATTATAAATATTAGATGTCATATACCAAAGAAAAAAGACCAAGATCACCTATGTCCGAGGTGGGGATCGAACCCACGTACTCAGCTTTCGCGGCTGATGCCTGTACCCCTCCTCAAAGTCAAAGGCGCCTAGCCTTGTAAGGGATTGCATATACCCGGGAAATTTGACCGGTGGTTGCTAAGACCGAGTGGCCGAGGGGTACAGGCATCAGCCGCGAAAGCTGAGTACGTGGGTTCGATCCCCACCTCGGACATAGGTGATCTTGGTCGTTTTTCTTTGGTATATGACATCTAATATTTATAATTTATTTTGAAAATTAAATATTTAATACTGCATTAAAACAATACAAAAAATCTAGCTTTTACTAGTCATCGAACCTACTTTAATGCGAAATATTATTTTTTGTAATTTTATGATGTCATTCGAAAAATGGATAAAATTCTTAATCTAAAGTTCTTAAGATACATAAGTATTTAAAACTAAAGGAATAACTAAAAAAGTTAAGTTCAAAATTCGAAAAAAAAACGTAGTTTGTTCGATTTCCGGGTGAACCATGTATTTTTTTGAAAAACTTTGAATGTAGTTTTATTTGCCTTTAAAAATAACATAAAAGCCTTCTTTCAGCAAAATATCCTCACTGGAATATTTAAAGTAGGTACTTTCCCTTCATGCCCCATAGTCGTGGGACACCCTGATAGTTTATAGTGAATACATATCCTATGTATCATAAACTTTAATGCAGTTTTTTAAACGGTGCATAGTAACAACATTGGTTTGTGCCTACGAAGCAGGAGGTTCCGGGTTCGAATCCCGGCGAGGGCATTATTTGTGTATTTATTTATCACAAATATTTGTTCCTCGTGGCTGTCTATGTATTTAAGTATCTGTATGTATCTATCTATTATAATATATCGTTGCCTGGTACCCACATCACAAGCCTTAATTGAGCTTACCGTGGGACTATAGGTCGATTTGTGTAATATGTCCAGATATTTATTTATTTTTTTATTTTTTTTTGAATTCTATATAATTACCTTTATTGTATAAACTTATTCTAAATTATGATATAAACACACAAACAAAGAAATCTTATCTAAAATAAAAACTAATAATCTAAAACATGTCAGTACAAAATTAATCATAATAAAAAGAAAAACTTAAAACTACACTTAACACTAAACATCTTAAAAAATAACTAAATTACACAAAACCTTAAAAATACACACCCTAATCAAATAAACAGCCCCTCAATGTTCCCGGCGCAAAAGTGCCCATCAGACTCGCAGCGTTTCCGCGTTGAACCGCAATGGACAACCTTTGCGCCAGGAACCATCCAGAGCGGGGGTCATGACCCCTCTCCAGCAGACGGCGACCCAACTGACCCAGGAAAGCTTTTGCCTCCGCGCACCAGCAGCCCGATGTCTCCACCGCTAGTGGAACAACAGTGTTTATTTATTTATTTATTTATACCTGTAGGTTTATGGTGGTACGTACCGCGTCTAATCGTTTATCACCGTTGCCGTCACGTTCTAACAAGTATGCAAGTGCGAAAGTGACGCGTAGCAAGATACATTGATGAAACAGGATCATCATAAGCCACCTGGATACTTGCACAGTAAGAAAACATAGACAACTTTCGAAAAAACTGAAATACGAGATATTTCTATATCAACGTTTAGAACTGCTGCTGTGCAGCTTTAATTCACTTGAATTAATGGAACCCCGGAGCAGTCCGACCCGTATGTGTGTAATATTATTTTGAGATTTATGCGGCTACACTGATTACTTCAAGTTAAGCTGACTGTATGAAAATAGGTAAGTGTGTTAATATTCTATGTAGCTCAATATAGTACAAAAATAACGGTCTGTTTCACAATCCTCGGATAAATTTATACGTCAGATAAAACTAATATTCTTTCCCCAAGGCATATAAAAGAAAAGGACACATAATATTTTATCGACTGCCCGTCACATTTTAACTGCGAATTCTGTAAGCAATGCCTGGTATATCTTCAACATGAATTCGCCGCTAAGTTTGCATGTGTTCAATGCCACTAGGTGCGAGCAGGATGTACGTACAGTGCAGTAATGTGCAAAATCGTAAATTTCGGGGATTATTCTCTGTCACTCCAGCGAAGGCGTTATTAGAGTGACAGAGACAAATTTCCTTAATTTACTCTTACTTAAAAGAATTAACGTAGGTACATTTTTAGGGGTACATATTTTGCAAAAGCTACTTTGGCGCTTAACTCTTTTTTATAGTTGCCGATTTCTACAGTTAAAAATCATGTCTAAAGCTCTATTATAAGGGGTAGAATCGAGCGACACTTTGAAATGTATAATATGTATATATAATAAAAATAATCACATTAATCAAATTGGTAGGTATTAACACTTCGATTAATAAACTATAGAAAAAATATGCACAGTAGGTAGTAGATATTTCAATATCTTTTAGACGTGTCACACTCGCGGAAACCTTCAAATAATGAAACGTATATACGTATATACGTAACGTATTTACGTTGAACTGTATGGTATCTTCAGACCTACGTGACCATAATACATAAATAACAAGGAAACCAATGACAATATCACATTTGTGTATATATCAGACATAAAGGGCAAAATAATGTTTATGAGATCTCCTGGCAACATAATGTGTTTATTTTTAAGAGTAAGTATTTGTTTTAAGAGAAATTATGGTCAAAATATAAAACTAAGAACATTGCATCAAAGGATTTCTATACCACGATAGTGGCAAACTACCATTCGGTCTGCGTTGCCGACTCAAATAAATCAAGTCCCTAGTAAAACATAAAAAGTATATAGAATCCAAGAAACAGGTAAGTAGATTAAGTAATATTACGAGTAAATTCATACTACTTTTTTTAACAGTGATAAAACAAAAGCAAGATTTTTCATAATGAGGTAACTAAGGACTGTTCATTTTACTAAGCGGACACTAAAAACCTCACGTAAATTATTATTTTGTCAGCATATTTTATTTTTATTTGTGATATATTATTTAACTAAACATAGGCAAATAATAAATAAGTAATGTCTCCATTCAATA
>JALPQI010012467.1:0-34969 GCA_025490895.1 Thaumatotibia leucotreta | reverse complement strand
TGTCATATAGTACTTCGGACTATTTTTTAATTTGCGTGCTATATTAAAAACCGACATACCTAGATTTTGTTTTATTATATGGTAATTTTCAGTAGCGCTTGATTTCCGCACAATTTGGGTATTTCTATCGAAAGAGAGAGTCTGTTTATTTTTTTAAACCCTACACACCGTGGGTTTGGTCTCGACCTGGACCAAGAGGGATTTTCTAAGTATTTGTGCACTACCAATTTTCGTCTTTCAAGTTCCATTGTCTCTAATTTCAAAACGAGTAAATCTAACCGAAGCAAACTTTCACCAAAAAGACATCTAAACATGGACATTTAAATACAATAACTTTTTTTATTCTGACAAAATTGAAATTGCTTTATATTCTTATGGGAATAAGCTCTATAAATCTACAAAGTTACACATTCTCACCTCCTCACTCTCCTCTCAGCCACGTATCTCAGCCGCTCCGGGTCTCTCCCGAATACACGGACGCGATCAGCGCCCTCTAGCACACACTCCGGGTACTGGAAGAGCACCCTGACTCCTTCCCCACAGGGAAACACGCTGCCGCCGTGGACGTTCAGAACGAACTGCTCGGTCTTCATTTGTTTTTTATGGCTCTATAGCTCTTGTACCCTGCTCTAAGGCGAATATGTCACATAGTACTTCGACTGACTATTTTTTTATTGTAAGCTATATTATAATCCGACATACCTAGATAATAGATTTTGTTTTATCGCCCTTAACACTTTTTTCTACAAGGTATTGTTAGTAGCGCCAGATGTCCGCACAATTTAGGTATTTGTATCAAAAGATAGAGAGTTTTTGTATTTTTTTAAGACCGAACAGACCATGGTTTTGGGTAATATTAACGATTTTGCGACCTTTGAACCGGACCAAGAGGGATTTTCTAAGTATTTGTACACTACCAATTTTCGTCTTTCAAGTTCCATTGTCTCTAATTCCAAAACGAGTAAACCTCTCCGAGGCAAACTTTCAGCAAAAAGACTCGTCTAAATAATGATCTAAATATGGACATTTAAATGCAATAACTTTTTTATTCTGACCACCTTTTATTTTCTATTGCGACTAAATTGCCATTGTTTTATTTATTTGTTTTTTTAAACTTTATTGCACAAAACGAAAGTACAAATGGCGTACTTGATGCCTTATGGCATTCTCTACCAGTCAACCACTGGGCCAAAAAGAGAGGTTTGATAGGTGCAGGCTAGAAAAACGTAAAATGAAGTCACAACTATTTAATTGCAGTCTAAAAATTCAAATACTTAATAGACTTACACATAATATTTAATAGGCTTTATATTCTTATAGGAATAAGCTCTTTTAATCTACAAAGTTACAAATTCTCACCTCCTCACTCTCCTCTCAGCCACATATCTCAGCCGCTCCGGGTCTCTCCCGAACACACGGACGCGATCAGCGCCCTCTAGCACACACTCCGGGTACTGGAAGAGCACCCTGACTCCTTCCCCACAGGGAAACACGCTGCCGCCATGGACGTTCAGAACGAACTGCTCGGTCTTCATTTGTTTTTTATGGCTCTATAGCTCTTGTGCCCTGCTCTAAGGCGAATATGTCATATAGTACTTCGACTATTTTTTAATTTGCGAGCTATGTTATAAACCGACATACCTAGATTTTGTTTTATTACAAGGTATTGTCAGTAGCGCTATATTTCCGCACAATTTTGGTATTTCTATCGAAAGATAGAGAGTCTTTTGGCCTCGACCTGGACCAAGAGGGATTTACTAAGTATTCGTGCACTACCAATTTACGTCTTTCATATCCGAGGCAAACTTTCAGCAAAAAGACATCTAAACATGGACATTTAAATGCAAAGAGGGATTTTCTAAGCATTTTGTGCACTACCAATTTTTGTCTTTCAAGTTCCATTGTCTCTTATTTTAAAACGAGTAAACCTATCCGAGGCAAACTTTCACCAAAAAGACACATAAACATGGACATTTAAATTCAATAACTTTTTTATTCTGACCACCAGTTTTTTTTCTATTGCGACGCTCTTTTAATCTACAAAGTTACACATTCTCACCTCCTAACTCTCCTCTCAGCCACATATCTCAGCCGCTCCGGGTCTCTCCCGAACACACGGACGCGATCAGCGCCCTCTAGCACACACTCCGGGTACTGGAAGAGCACCCTGACTCCTTCCCCACAGGGAAACACGCTGCCGCCGTGGACGTTCAGAACGAACTGCTCGGACCAATCAGCCTGGAACAAAAACGTTAAAGTTAACCTACTTATAAGCAGACCTGGGATAACTCGGGGCATTTATACGAAAGTGATGTAGCAAAATATTTTATCGACTAAAAATGTATCGATGTTACTGTGAATAACAACATCAAAATGTTAGGTATTCAGCATAAATAAATATTAGGTACTTACTCTTCAAAAAAATTAAAAAATAATTTAAACGGGTAGTTACGCGTTTCTTTTAAAATAGTTTTCAAAATATACAATGAATATAAAAAAAACAATATTTAAATTATCATTTTGATTAAAATGACATCTGCATACAAGAGGCCCGATATCACCTCTGTACTGTAATCGAGAATGTTCAATAAGCACATTTTTTATTATAATTATCTCTACATCTTTTTAATCGATATCAAATCCCTATAACTTGCCCCCAGTTATCCCAGGTATGCTTATAAGAAATAATAGTTAGAAAATCGGCTATGCATGCTCAGTGTAGGGTTCCATAGTTATTCAAAATCGGCTCGGCCGATTATGTTCGAAATTAGAGAGGGGGATACATTTTTTTATTCTTGAGGAGCTACCTCCAAAAATAATGACTTAACTGACTAAACAAACTCTCTTTTGGAAATCTTAAAAAGACCTATTCAACAGTGACCCTTTCCGTCGTTTTTCCAGGGAAACGTGCGCATTATTTATATAGCTATCATACGTAGGTATGGATTTTCAGAATCATTACCTGAGTCAGCGAACGGAAAAAACATACTTAGAAGGCGAACTAGCTCCGAAAAGTGACGCCTCAAAATCGAATACATGGGCATCGAGATATGACACAGATCCGTTAGTATACAAATGGCCGATATGTCGCGCGGTCTTACTGACAGCTGGCAAAAAAATCTCAAAACTAAAGAAATGTGCCCTGTTACGCCGTAAAACGGTTTTCTGTTCGCTGACCTGAGTCAATTACACAATACATTCTGTAATTTTCATCAAAATACGTGTGATAGTTAAAAATTGAACTATGGAAAACGGATAAACTCGGGTTCGTGGGCGACCCCTGTAAAGTGTTCGAAACGTCGGGATGAAGTTAAATTTAATTAATATACGCGAGTTTATCCGTTTCCAATGGTTTTATTTCAAGTGTAATCCTCGCGGTAACCGAAGAAAATATTATGTAATAATTAATTTAACTCACAACACACACATTATTGATTTCTGTTACAAAACACTAGCTAAGCCTTTAGCAATTTCACAACGTAAATTTAAAAATGCGCAAAATGTATTCCTTTAAAATTGAAACAGGTTCAGCGTATTATCGATAAAACATTTACAACACTAAACTAGAAATCACTTACTTTTCTCACCTCGTATCTTTTGCAACGTACATTCAAATACAACCTTACTGTATAAAGCATAAAGACTATTTTAAACGTTGTTGAAATAGGGAAGAGGTTGATAAAATAACTGGATTTCGTTTCGATAACACGTCCTTGTAATAAATCTCGATTTTGCTTCGCTTACTGCTTTGTTTATTTGCTTGTTAGCTTTACTGGATATTAACTAGATACTGGATTATGAGATAAGTGGTTTGTAACAGTGTTTAGTTTCTTTACCTTTGTTTGTAAGTACGAGAAGAATTATTTTTATTTTAAAACAGGGGATTCGTTGTTTATTGTCTTCCGTAGCTTAATACAATTACGGCAGCTCGGGGTAGGGTACTTGTAAAGGTTGCTAGTTTCCAATTCTGGTATAAGAGGATATAAATACAGCCTCCGTAGCCTAGTTGGTAGTGACCCTGCCTACGAAGCTGGAGGTTCCGGGTCGAATTATTTGTGAATATATTTTTATCACAAATATTTGTTCCTTGGTCATGGCTGTCTAAGTATTTAAGTATCAATATGTATTCATCTATTATATATATCGTCGCCTGGTACCCACATCACAAGCCTTAATTGAGCTTACCCTGGGACTAGGTCGATTTGTGTAAGATGTCACAAGATATTTATTTATTTAAATACGGATTGGCCGTGTGGTGACTGGTGACGGCAGTAAGAATAGGTACATATATTATGTCACCACCCCGAACTCTTCCCGAGAGAGTCGTAATAGTCGACCTAGGGATTGAAGTGTCACTGACCATTCTTTGACAGAAGATTGATGATGGGCAGCAGCGTCATCATAGTGGACACATTACTGCGATTGCCAATCCGCTTGCCCAGCGTGGCGATTATGGGCATTTTACCTCCTAATGCATAGGCCTACGTCGAGCAGTGGACTGTTATGGGCTGGTGATGTGAAATAGGTACGGATATTTGTTCCTGAGTTACGGGGTTGTCCTTGTATGTATTTATAATTATAAAACACAGGCGTTGTTTAAAGTTTAGAGCTAGGTTGATCTTTGTGAGATTGTAAAAAAAATAATTATTTTACGATTCATTGTACCTATACATATTAAGTAGTCTTATTTCGTTTTTAAACAAATTTATTTAATGACTCGATTAGCAATGTAGGTAAATGTGGCAGAAAATTCTCAAAATTGCGAAAATATACTCGGAAATTTCCGAGAATTTTCATGAGAATTTAAGAGTAAGTTCTCATTGAGAATATTTCCATGAGAATTTATAAAATAGTGTTATGAAGACATATTGTATTATTTTGTAGTTTTCATAATTAAGTAAACAAGGCATAAAATATACCCTAAAAGGCATTAACATACTTATAACAACGGTTTGAGCATTATTAGATTGTTTGTAAAATTTAAATTGCCGAGAACATTATCTAAAGAAATTTCGCAACTTATGAAACTTCTCCACGGTACATCGCTAAACACAAGTGATAACAAACATAAAAACTGCTTACAACACGCCGCCGTAGTCTATGGACTCCTGTAACCTCAAATTACTTCTCTGGGTCTTTTAACAACTTTTTAATAAAAGGTTTCATAGCATTAAAATTACGAGACGATTGTAAAAACAGATAGTCAACGTCGCGGTCACAAAAGCCACAACTTTTTCAGGCCTAGAGCTTTACGAATAGATGCCGCATGGTGTGAAGCGTATAATTATGAGGATAAAATGATCACTTGGGAACAACTTTACTTTTTAAATCGAAAATTGCAAATCAGCTGTTTTTGGACATACACTTATAATTAAAATGGCTAATGAAAGATGACGGACTCTTTTAGGTTACATAGAATGAGTGAGACAGAATATGGATGATATCTAATCGCTACTTAGTTGTCAGACCATTATTCCGGCTTTCCTTCGTTTTCGAAAACGACATTTGTCTAATTTCTAATTCGGAACTTATCTATTCAAGAAAACGAAACGAGTCATTATCTCGAAAAAGAAATACTTCCTAGTAATAATATTTTCAAAAGGCGTTATTTTTTATCCATAAGATAGTTGCTTTCCTGTTTGATCACAAAGTTTTACGAAATGCGACCTGTAGATGAAAACAGGACATCCAGACAAAATGCCGATCGATGAAATCATTTGAGAGCTTTGTTTAAATCGAACTTCAAAAGAACGAAATATTGATATGCAGTTAAGCCTAACATCATCGGTAGTTATTTATGTCATCAAAAAGATGAGCAGGGCCTGTTGTATAACAAATTACCACTAATATTGCAAGCGGAAGTCTATTTCTAGTTAGAAAAGAGATTTCCGCTTGTAATATTAGTTGTGATTTGTAATGCAATAGGCCTCAGGTTTGAAAATCAAATTTTAATAATATTATATGTATTTCGGAAGCCTCTTTATGGGTAACACTATATATAATCTACGTTCCCGAGTTACGAACTTCTCTAACTTCTATTGCTTCGTCTAAAAAGTAAATGATCTGTGACAGCATTAGGTGGACTCGTAAACTTCTCGAGGTCTGTAAAAGAGGCTTTTACACAATGGCTGCTGGAAATGATGACTTTTAATGTCCCGTTCGCGGTTCGCTGACTTTGAATTTTGGAGGTCCTACTTCAATGTGACCTTTTAAACATTACGGACCCTCTTATGTAAAGTGAGTAAGTACGTATGTAGGTACTTAAATACCTGCATGTTTTTTTTTATGTGACGAAGGTAGACAACTGAGCTCTCAGCCATCCTGATGGAAAGCAGGAACTGAGGCCCATGGACATAGCGATCAGACAATCGCCTATGCGCTGCCTACCCTGAGGATTTAGATGGATTACCTCTTTGTATGTCAGTAATTACACCGGCTATTTTACCCCCAAACCGAAACACAGCAGTGCAAACATTGCTATTTAACGGCAGGTTAACGGGTAAGCCGGTTAGCCGTGTGGTGACGGCAGTAAGAAAACATTTGTCACCACCCCAACTCCTCCTGCGAGTGTCGTAAGAGTCGACTAAAGGATTGAAGTGTCACTTACCATTAGTGATTTCATAAAAGATTGAAGATGGATAGCAGCGTCATCATAGTGGACACATTACTGCGATCGCCACGCCAATCCGCTTGCCCAGCGTGGCGATTATGGGCATTTACCTCCTAATGCGTCTATACGCATAGTTAATAGGAGAGGCCTACGTCCAGCAATGGACTGTCATAGGCTGATGATGATGACGATAATTATGATAACGGGTAAGACGGTGGTAGCTATCCGGGCGGACCCTGCACGAGGTCCTACCACCAGCAGACGATTACATTACGAAACTAGTGGGAGAAAATGAGAATCGAATCGAGTGGTGATAAATTAAAAGAAAATTGAACATCTTGTTACGACTCTTAAAATAGATCTTATGTCTACTTTAATAAAGTCCATTTTAAACACCGCGACAAGGTACCTACCTATCCATGTCTGGCACATTAATTACACTTCACTTCCTGTCTTATTCACTAATTGAATAACAATATTCCAATATTTGCGATTCACAAATAAAATTTCCGTTTTGTTTTGTTAATGAACACAATTTTAATTAACAAAATGGAGTACTGATTTGATTGCTGTTAAGAAATTAAATCCATTATGGACGGAACCCACGCAATAGCCCTCTTCTTTTTATCATTTAAAAAAAAAAGGAAATAAATGTTTTATTGCCGAGGGCGTAAACCCATATTTCTTTCATAGCCCGCCCTGTAATAATGCTTTTTTATTTTAATTCGTTTTCCATGTATGATGATGTTATTGGAAATGTGTTTGAAGAGAATAGTCAATAATACAGACAGGGATTAATTATAGAGTTTTTCTTTAAGACTCTTATCTAGTAATTAAATGATTTGTTTAATATCCACGCACATGTTTTGATTTTTGTGATATAGGTACTCTATTTCTTTGTAAAAATAATAATGATGAACTTTACTCTTTAGAATCAAAATGCGTTTGTCCAGGCTCGTATTAAGGTGCGTTCAAACTAAAAGAGCATTCGCTGTTCTAACCTCCCACTCTACGAAATTCGAACGGTACACAAAACGTGATTGGTAGATTTCGTAGAACGGGCGCTAAACCAGCGAATGCTCTTTTAGTTTAAACGCACCTTTAAAGAATAAAAGAGCGCTTTACGAGCTAGTGAGTGGAAGAATATTGTAATATTTTCACCCATCACAATAGTTTTACAAATTAATCATTATAATTCGTTGCGCTCTTGTACTCGATTGTGGTTGTGCAGCAATTGATACGTAATAATTTAAAATAATAATTATTCATCGTGTGGTTTGCATACATAATCTGTACATTGGAAATATTTGCATATCCTCAAATGTACAGTACGGAAATGATAACGGAACAATATTTTCATAATTAAGTAATGTGTAAAATTGTGAATACACATATACATGTGTTACAATACATTAAGTAGTCAAGTCTTATTAGTTAAATTTGAACCTACCTATTATGCTAAAATTTTGGAATACTTTGCAAGTAAGGGTCTCACCAAACCAATCGACGCGGAGTCGGCTTTCGCCGAGTGTTTTACACCACACTATTCGCATTTAGCCGATCGACCGTCTCCGCGGCTGAACACCTGCGTTAAGCAGTCTCAACCTCCTTACGGCCGCCGAAACGCTCGACCGGCTGCGATTTGCTACCGCAATAGTTGTAAAGCGGCGGTCGGCTCTCCCGTGCTCCGTCCTGCCGTCGAGACGTCAGACAGCACGCGTACAGCCGCTGAGTCCGACGAACAGATAGATAGGACAGCGGGTGATCGGCAATCGTAAATCTCATTTTTGGAGACTAGTTGTTAGTAACTAGTTTGAAATTGAACAGACGTGTATGATTACGACAGTATTACTTCGTGTTGTCAGATCTCTTGCAGATTTTAATGTGGGTAATAATTCAAATTAATAAATACAAACGCATCAGTAGCTACTTCGGCCGTCATCGGCTCTTTTCGGCCGTCGTCAGCTATGTTCGGCCGTCGAAAACGCTGAACGGCTTCCGCCAGCTCTGACCGGTCCTTATCGTAGGTACTCGGCCGTGATCGGAGCCGTTCAACTCTTTCCGGCACCGTACGGCGGTATTAGGAGATTTAGGAATGCGAACGTGTGCGTTAGGCTGCAAACGGGGTCGTACGAATGCGAACAGCTTTACGGCAAAACGCCGTTTTCCCCGTCGAAAGACGTTGTTTCGCGCGGGCCGAGCCGATTTACGATGTCCTCGCTCTTATTGCGTTGACATAAAGCTTTTTCCGTACGCGATTAGCCGAAACGGCGTCGACTAGTTTGGTGAGACCCTAAGACAATAAAATACAGGGTGGTTTTTTACATTTCCGTTAAATTGGACAGGTTACTTGTAACATTAATAGAAGTTGTCGGGTATATCGGCTTTTGTTAATTTCGTAAAAAATATTTTTTTTTTCGTTTTCATACATAATAATTGAAATGGCAAGTCTTTACAGTTTTCTAGAATAGCTAGAGAGAGATGGTGCTGCCATCTATAGAACATATTAGCTATTCTAGAAAACTGTAAAGTATTCTAAATAGGAGGTGCAGGCATGTAGTTAGTGCTTGCCCTTAGAGAATGGTCAAAGGCGCCTAGCCTTGTAAGGGATTGCATATACCCGAGAAATTTGACCGGTGGTTGCTAAGACCGAGTGGCCGAGGGGTACAGGCATCAGCCGCGAAAGCTGAGTACGTGGGTTCGATCCCCACCTCGGACATAGGTGATCTTGGTCGTTTTTCTTTGGTATATGACATCTAATATTTATAATTTATATAGTATTAAGTAGTGTGACTACTGGAGAAAAATTAAAAAGTACAAATCAAAATATTTAGTTAATAAATAATTTGATTTGTGTTTTCGCAATATGTTTAAACTAATCTATTCAACTAAGTTGCTGTGCCCTTGCAGGGCGTCACATGTATACCTAGACTTAATTCCATCTTGTAAACTGTAATGTGACTTGCAATAAATGTTTTTGACTTTGACTTACTGTCAACTATGACAGGATGTACCTAACAAAAATTTAATTTTTGACAAAAACTTATTTCATAGATCGAAATGGTACATTAATCAAACTCTTTGACGTTTACTTGTGTGTATAGAACACATGTTTTTTATATTAAAAGGCCTAAGTATTCTTAAGAATGTGAGTAAGTTTATTTAGAATGAAATAAGAAAGGGTGCTTGGGGCTATGAATCTCAATAACCGAGGCTTCAGGATTCGGCTTTTTGTGAGGATAAACGGGTATTTGGTCCGCAAATGTTTCCCCAAATATTTTATATTACTTTAGTTCGCAGTGATACTCGTATTTTACATACATACGAACTGAAAAAAAAAAACTGTCGATATACTTTGGTAAAATCGTCTGATATCATAAACAGGGTTACCTATTCCATGTAAGAGTGTAATGAAAGTAATTCTCGCTAGTTTATTTATTAATTGTGTAAATTTAACTTTTAGTATGTCTAGATATCGAAATAATACTTATCCAGATACAGTGTAACAGTTACACTTGGTAAATTAACAGACGATCAAATGGTCACTTTCATTACAGTTACATGGATTTACCCAAACAGGGTAATTATTTAATCACTGACGTAATTTCACACGTTAATTTTTTGGTCTTGATCTTTCACTATGGGACTAACATCCTATTTATTTAAACTTTCACGACTGTCACTAATATTATAACGACAAACGTTTACTATTATCCTGACGTTTCGGGTTACCCGATTAAAACCCGTTTGATATTATAATCTGGATCGAGGAAACAAAATCAGTCGTTCCATACAATTCGCTTACAAATAAGTCAAAGGTTATATGATGCAACAGGATGCTTAGCCAAGTTGCCAATCGCTAACGCTTAGTAGCGTATCGTAGTTTTCCCTCTCTGTCACTCTTTCATATTAGTGCGACAAAGACTGTTAGCTGCCTTTCGTTTATGATTGACGATTAAGCGTTAGTGATTGGTAACTTGTCTAAGCACCCAGGTTTTTTCATGATTCTGCTGTTGGTCCATTTAATAAAATGACCTCAAAAATAATGCCAGTTACAAAATATCATCGAAAAGGGGGACAATTTTATTTTGTACAGTCGAGTTCATAAATATATATTATGAGCAAATCGAAGGCTTCAAAGATAAACGAGCTTAGTAAGATACATTATGCATCTTAACGGATTTATCAATCAAAAATATGTGTACATCACATCACATCACATCATCAGCCTATAATCAGTCCACTGCTGGACAGAGGCCTCTCCTATTACCTAAGCGTACGGACGCATTAGGAGGTAAATGCCCCTAATCGCCACGCTGGGCAAGCGGGTTTGGCGATCGCAGTAGTGTGTCCACTCCACTAATGATAATGCTGCTGCCCATCATCAATTTTCAATAAATAAATGGTCAGTGACACTTCGAATCCCTTAGTCGATTCTTACGACACCCACGGGAAGAGTTGGCGTGGTGACAAATGTATTCTTACTGCCGCTGCCGTCATGGCAAACCATGATGTGTACATATTACCTGTCATAATAATCTGGGCAGGTGTCACATAATATTATTAAGTAAGCAACTTTGCTCATATAGGTAGATATTTATGAACTCGACTGTAGTAGGTACCTACAGTTAATATTCAACGTCAGGAAACTCGTTAGGTACACCATAATATGTCTAAATGATGAAGAGGTTTTTAAAAACTCATACCATCACTTTGACGTTACTTTCCGATTGTCCAAATTGGATGACAGAAAAAATATAAAATCTCCTTACCCCAATAAAATTATCCTGGAGGGAAACTCAAATAGGATTAAATCATCCAGAAAAATCGTAAATCAAACATGAAGGAAACAATAGGGTAAATTGTAACAGGATGTTTAATTTGGACTTGTTAAACAAAGTAAACAAACTTTTTCTGTCAGGAGACACAAGTGATTCGCATTGTTCGCAAAACAAGCAAGGAGGGCATTTCCCGGCAGCACGTTCTCTCACAAGCGAGGCTCAATCGCAATATATCTCGCTGAAAAGGGTCTGCTACCTGTAGCTCTTTTCATTTACCTGCGTTGTTACTTTGAATAAGGTTTTGTTATGTATTAGATGGGTATAAATCCACGGGACTGTAATGAAAGTGAGCATTTCATCGACTGTTTATTTACTTAAATATGATAGTTATGATCCAAGTATTACATTATTTCTATATAACCATCATTTTGATATAACAGTGATATTTGCACAATTAATAAGCAAATACGGCAGAAATTAGTCATTTACATTACAGTCTTGCGTGGTATTGCCCAGAAGTATATCTGGGCAACACAGTAGGTTGGTTTTATATAGGATTATTTTTTTATATTTTTTGATACAGCTAGGTATTGTCACCGACTGCAATTTATCAAAATCAAAATAGTTTAAATGAATATAATTATAAATTTGCGATGCAGACAGGAATCGCTGACGCTCGTTTTATTAAAGCACACTATTATGTTATTATGTAAAAAATGAAATAAAATGTATTTATGACAAGCACAATGGACATATACACATTTTACAAATAAGCACCCAACAACAGCTTGCCACAAAAGGGTCACAACTCAGCATGTAGCTGGCTAAGCCAGCGCTGTTCTTTCGTTGTGACCCACCAGGTATGTACAGTTGCATAAAGTTTATATAAATAACAATAAGCACCATCAAGCGGTGAAAGCAACTTTGAATCAAGACCGTTGATCATTGCTCGAGACAAATGATCAAATATGTAACTTACTTGTGAACACGATCTAGAGAAATGAGGAACCGACTAGAGAAGAAGATCAGAAGTACAGGTAAATTCACCAATGATGGCACGAATGGAATTAGGCCCATATTAGGCCCATATTAGACTATCATATATTTATCATAGAAGTATGATCTCATATCTGTCAAAATCTTGGATCATATTTTATTTATGCCATTCTATAATTTTTCATATTACACCTAATATCATATAAACGTCATAGGTAATCAAGATGGGTACCGAGTTAGCCGCGTTTTCTGTTGCAATGAGTGCAATTTTATTAATTGCCCTGAAGGTAAGAAAAAAAAGAAAAGCAGGGGGAAACGACGTATTTGGGTTAGACCATGAATTGCTAGGCGATCAGAGAGAGGAGTTAATAACACATTACTCGAAGAACTTAGACTGGAAGACATAAAGTCATACAAAGGTTAAACCACATATGATCATAATTGTACGCTTGCTGTCAAATAGGATCAAACTTCTATATATGAATCATAGGTTGTTATTACACTGTCAATGTCATAGGTTTATAGGTTTAAACCTATGACAGTGTAATAACAACCTATGATTCATATAGTCTATGATCATAGAAGTTTGATCCTATTTGACAGCAAGCGTACAATTATGATCATATGTGGTTTAACCTTTGTATGACTTTATGTCTTCCAGTCTAAGTTCTTCGAGTAATGTGTTATTAACTCCTCTCTCTGATCGCCTAGCAATTCATGGTCTAACCCAAATACGTCGTTTCCCCCTGCTTTTCTTTTTTTTCTTACCTTCAGGGCAATTAATAAAATTGCACTCATTGCAACAGAAAACGCGGCTAACTCGGTACCCATCTTGATTACCTATGACGTTTATATGATATTAGGTGTAACATGAAAAATTATAGAATGGCATAAATAAAATATGATCCAAGATTTTGACAGATATGAGATCATACTTCTATGATAAATATATGATAGTCTAATATGGGCCTTAATGAAATGAATGACATCTATCATTGTGTGTATGCTGTCGTCTTATACCAACCTGTATCTACTGTCATTTTGACATCCACACATAGATACATTCTGTCACTTACTCGATCCATTCGTGCCAGCTTTCGTGAATTTACCTGTAGGTACTCTAAAATGCGTTTAGAAGCTGTAGGGAAATTACCTGCATTTCTACTAATTCTGTTTTATACCTGGGGTAGGTATAAATCTAGTTTCCTTGATTTTACTGGAAACACGTTATCGAAGAGACTACTAATCATATTTCCAACTAAAAATACAGTTACAGCTCCAATATTTTGTAGTAATATTTCAAATGAAGTTAATATTTAGTAGGTATACTATCGTCCTCAATTTTCCTCAAGAACTAACTTATTCCTTTCCGTCAAAGGTTAAAGATAAAACCCCTAAATATTCCGAACCTTTCACCGAAAACGGCCTTCTTATTCCCGAGTTTTTCTCAAATTGAACGCAATCGCCATAGATCTTGCGAACAAGCGGCAACCTGTGGCTACTTTAATATTTATCGAGACTCCTGCTGCGATGTAAGGGTTACTTTGTTAAATAGTCAATCGCGGAAAGGCGTAAGTGCAATAGTTTTGGTTAGGAAGTGTACCTTTTGGTTTCGAGGACATCGTTTACGTTTTTAGGATAAGGCGGGATGGTTAATTCGGTTCGTGAAAGATGTTTATTAGTTTTGTACTTTTCCTTTTGGAGAGTCGTTGTTTAGCAGCTTTCAGTTTTGTAGTCAATGTATTGAAATTGGGAAACAGGCAGGCCTGTTTCCCAGCAGCAGCAGTTTGTTCGACAGCAGTTGTTTCGGTAGCAGGCTACTGCGAACACCGAATTTCGTTTTCGGGGATTTGTTTCTGTCACTCCAAACTCCAAACGAAGGCGGCATTTAGAGTCCCCGAATTTGCGGATTTCGTAGTTCGCGGGGGGGCCGCAGCTTCTGGAATTGAGTGCTATAAAAGCACCCGCCAAGAGCATGTCGAGCCATGCTCAGTGTGGAGCCTTACACTAGTTATTCAAAAACTATTCAACCCTTGATAGGGTTCAAAATATATATTTTTTTAAAGTTTTTATGAAGTTCTACTTTGGAGATCTTTTTCATAATTTGTTAACTTATGATTCAAAAGTGAGAGGGAGGGGAGGAATACATTTTTTTGCTTTCGTAGCGATTATTTCTGAAAATATCAACATCATCAAGAAATTATTGTAGTTAACCCATAATCATTTGTAAATATCTATCTATGAATATAGGTATCACACGTTAAGGTTGAAAAGAAAATCATATCTCTCCACACTTTACATGTCCCCTAATAAGACTTTTTAGTGCAGATAGTGCGTTTTTTAGGCTCTAGTGTGAGAAGTGCGTCATTTTACATCAGGTCCAAAACTTCGGGGGGCCATCTGCACTAAAAAACGTCGTACGAGACACGTGCAAAAACGAAATTCGTAACTCGTGTCGATTTAAAACACTCCCTGTCGGTCGTGTTTTAAAACATCGCCACTCGTTTCGAATTTCATGTTTTTCGCACTTGTTTCATCACTTTTTATTTTTCCTCTTTGTCGAGAAAAAGAAGAGGTCTTAATTCTAGCATTTAAACTATAAGTAGGTACCTTAATGAAGGCAGTGGCCAAATCCTGAGGCCCTGCAGCAGCAGGTCTGAGGGTCAGGGCGTAGTCCCCAGCTTGGCCGAAGAGCTCGCAACGCAGCGTCATCGTTCGCCGACCAGGGAATCCATGCATCTGGACAAAAAGTTGATCAGGCTTACCATGGTCACGCATTTATCGTTTATCATGCTTACTTACATACTTGTTAGAACCTGACGGGAACAACGAAAAACGATTCAACACGGTTCCATAACACGTTCTATGTGCAGCTAAAATCGATAGTGTCACCTCTCACGTGCAAATTCTCGCACACAATTTCAAGCATAACCTGGCAACAGTATTAAAAGTCCGCCAATACCAAATTTTATCAAATTGTCACAGCTGATACGTGCGGGTAAGTTAACGTAGCTTAGCTCAAATTATCCTTATATTTAAATAGGGTCGTGCATCATATATGCTGCATTCACGTATCAACAATACCTTCAAATGTATCACATGTGATGCATGCACAGGGAACGTGATAATTTATGTCTCTCCTAGCGGATGGTATTGGTGCGGTATGCAGTGGATCAGGCGCCGCCATTTTGGACGGCAACTGGCCTTGTCCTCCCATTTAAATGGGTCTATGTCGCATCGTTTCATGTGTCTCGGTTCCATAATAAGGTTCATTTACATGCCTACTGTAGCCGTATCATGACTTTGCAAGTATTGGTAACGTTAGGTTTTACTTGATACGTAAAGCAGGCCATCACGCTTGATGCGCTTGATATAATGCATTACGTATAAGTATGATTTACACCAAACGAACGAATGCTCATTCTATCCCCACTCTACTAAATTCGTTCGCTACACAAAACGTAATTCATTGAAATTCGTTGATTTCGTCGAGTGAGGATAGAATGAGCATTCGCTAGTTTGGTGTAAATCTACCTTAACGGGTAAAACCTAAAGTATCCTTTACTTTCCAACTTTGTGAAAAAAGGAAAAAAACGGCTGGTTTGTAAGAAAAAAAACAGAATATAAAACCATGGTCAGTTTTTGAATCTGATATTTCATTACATTTGGCATTTGGCTTTAACGTGGCTTTCTTTTCGTAACTTTGAATAAGTTGCTGACGAGTATTTCTCAATTAACTGTTCATTCTCAACAACGTCAATAATATATATACTCGTTCCTGAACAGCATATTTATGTATATACAGGGTGATATTTTAATCGTGAATCGTAATATGTTTTTCTAGCTCTATAAACAACTAAATGTCCCACAAGTTACTTAAAAATGGACATGCTTTTTCGTATTTCTGGGGCTTGTGTTTTTGTATTTTTTGGCTTTAGAATATCAAAACGGGTTATTAAGACAAATTAATTGAATAATTTAAACTACCTCTTCAAATTGAAGTAATTAATAACGCCAAATTGTTATTTCGTTAAAAATTAAATAATATTTATTACATTTGACATTTTAAATAGCTTAAATAATTGTTATGATTTCTTAGAATCACCTTAAAAATAAAAAAAGCCACCAAAAATTTAAAAAAAACATGACTATTTCCAAGTAACTTGTGGGGCATTCAATTGTTAGTTATTCATAGAGTTAGAAAAACATATTACGATTCACGATTTCAATTTCACCCTGTATATTAGCTTAAAACTCGCAGTTGTTTGATATTGAGTCCTCTGAGAAGGCATTACCTGCCTGATATTACGGTCTCGCTAAGAAAATCCATTTATGTTTTCATTTTCCATCTTATTAGTACCTACAGTAATATTTTACAATTTAGCTAGACAGCTAGTCAGTTTTCTGGCAAAAAAGTATGAACAGTTTTGGTATCTTTTGTTATAACTATTGTTCTTGATTCTGAGTGGAAAAACCGTAAAAAATGTATGTTAAGGGACTGGGGGGTACCACTTTTGTGAAAAGGAATACATAATATATATTTAGGTCAACTTACGCAATAAATGGTTAGGTTGTTAACCTCCTGCTATCCAGACATTAAAACTTTTCCAATGAATTTTGAATTCATAGTGTACGATATAGAATAAAATTTACTTTGTTTGAGGACATCTTTTTATAGGGCTCTGGGTGCTTAAGCTAAGTTGCCAATCGCTAACGCTTAGAGCGTATCGTAGATTTCCCGTTCTGTCACTCTTTCATACTAGTGCGACAAAGACAGTTAGCTGCCTTACGTTTACGATTGACGATTAAGCGTTAGCGATTGGCAACTTGTCTAAGCACCCAGAGCGGCTAGAAGTTAACACGGAGTCAAAACTATAAAAAATGGAATGTAAAATATTCAAAAATATATTTAGTTAACTCTGACTTTGATTGTGTTTATAAAAACTTTATATCGGCATCAAGCAAGGTACGGCTTGGACTATCGCAGGTCAACTTTAAAGTGCTTTTAGTTTACTATCCGCCTTGTTATTTCCACCGTTCGCCGAGAAGTCTGCGATTTTGTTCACGTAGAAACATTTCCGCTATCCGGGCAAGGATGATGGATGAAAATTAAATTTCTGTATTAAACGACAAACGAATCTTGATATTGCTTTGCAATTTTATTGTACTAGTTTACTTAAGTGAGACTTTTTAGTGTTACTCGGCAGTGGTAAAAAAGGTCAGCACAGTATTTTTGTGTGGCGTAAATCATTTAATAAGAAAATATTTCAGCTTTGCTGACCATTAAGTACTTATAATTATAACCTATTGTGTTCTACTACAACAACTACAACATCATGTTACATGGAAATTACAATAGCTATTTTACATAATACCTATTTCACGCAAAAAAAATCTTTTAACAATGTAATTATTGCTTTGATATTACCTACTCAAGATTGTTTAATAACTATTATTTGATTACTAGAGGTATTTTATTATGTTTTTTTGGCACGCAAAGTATAAAAAATCCTTTTTATTCATTTTGCTGCTTTCAATTTTGTGATGAGGATTGACCCAACGGTTCTCATTCAAAAATTGTATCAAGCGGAAAATAATCAAATTTTTTTCGTGTCGTATAATGTTTTTATATTCGTCTAATAGCTATAGGTAGAGAATCTACCAAAGAGCTACGTACTCTTTTTCCAGTAAGTTATGCGGTGCATGTAGAACACATTTAGGTCCACTTGCACAATAAAGAGTTTGGCTAATATTTAAATACGAGGTCAAAAGTATGTAGACTCTAACTCTGCTAACCCTGATTTGAGCTAATTACGTATAACTACAATACTAACCTGCTCAGAATACAAAACGTGCGCATGAGAGCTTGTATTCTTCCCATCACACAGCACAGCTCCTCCACTCGAATGTCCACAATACAGCAGCTCAAGCCAGAAATCAGCACTTTGCAGCAACGGAGTGCACACCACCTTTGGAAACTCCAAGATTGCTGTAACCTGCCTTTCTGGGTACGTCTGTATTTGCTCCGGAGTAACATCTAACTTCGCTGACGGCCATAGCACGTCAAAACTCCAAGATTTGACTAATCCATCTTCAGTTTCTACTATTTTACCTTCACTTTCTTCTCTCTTTACTCTTTTTGTTTTACTGACTTTTCCATCTATATCTCTTGTTACTCTATTAGATTCATCTTTCACTTCACTATAAACTTTACCACTATCAGTCACTTCATTAACACTAACTTGATTCGTTTCTCTAATAACTCTATCACTAACACTATTATTCTCGTAGTCATTAACAAAATTATCAGTCAACAGCTCGACGTGGTACGTTCCTCCTCGAGTGAAGTATCCGCATGGGAGGGTCATGCGGGACTCAGTGTCTAGAGCCAATGGCATGACGGCTAGGAGGAGTCGTCCGTCGTCGTCGTCGCGGGCGAGGCGCACGCGCATGGGCGTCGTGGCGCCGTGGACGTGGATGTGGACATCGCCGCCCAGGGCGACTGGGGAGGAGGGGAGCTCCAGCCATACTTGGGTCAGGTCTGATTCGTCACTGGTGTAGGGGTTCACGAAGCTGGCGCCACCTGTTGACGAGTTATGACTTTAATGATTGGTCAAGGGGATCAAGAAACTCAAGGAACAGTAGGAACACTGAGCAAATATTTGAACTAAATTACTTGTCAATTGTCATCAATAGGGTATATATCTTAATTTTCAATCTTTATTGCACTTATAATGTGGTTTCCCAATATGTTCCAAAATGCTTGTACGAAACATTATTTTTTGTTACCAGAAATATATTGGAATCTCGTAACAAAAAAGGAAACATCCATACAAACTTTCTGGGACATTTTGAGAAAGGTGGTGGATCTTGTATCATTGACTCTACCAGCCTACCAATTTTTATCAATATCGAAGACGATCCAAATGTGGTCGTGTAGTGACTGCAGTAAGACTACATTTGTCACCACCCCAACTCCTCCTGCGGGTATCGTATGATTCGACTAAGGGCTTGAAGTGTCACTGACCATTATTTGATAAAATATTGATGATGGGCAGCAGCATCATCATAGTGGACACATTACCGCCAATCCGCTTGCCCCGCGTGGCGATTATGGGCCTTTACCTCCTAATGCGTCCATACGCATAGTTAATAGGAGAGGTCTACGTTCAGCAGTGGACTATCATAGGCTGATGATGATCCAAATGTACAAAGTTATTGAGAATTGATCGGGTACAAACTAATAAAAAAAATCTTACAAAAAAAATTAAGATGAAATGAGAATAAATAAAAATGTTCACTTAACATGGTAAACAATTTCATTTATGAACAGAATTCCACAATTAAATAAGAGAATAATTACACGCTTGTTTCGCACTAAATTCCCCGTAAGTGCTTCAAAGTACGTAATGACAGACACATCACTAAATACGTCTTAATATTACAGTATTAACACTTGTGATAGGGCTTGCAATGCGAATATTCGAATATTTCGAATACATCGAATATTCCGCCCATTTCAGTATTCCATTTTTTTTTTCAATTACTATTGAGACAGTTTTAACATACATTCAGAAAGATAACAATTACATTATTGTATTAGGAAAATATTTTTGGGTTCTTTACACCATTCTTAGGAAATACTCGTACAGTTTTACCCTAGTAACATAAGGTTGCATTGCCCGATCCAAGCGAAGAATAGATATTTAATACTTACTTACATTTATGATAATTAATTTATCCCTAGTTATTCTGATTGAAACATTATGTTATGATGTAAATTATTACGCAAAAAAAGTAACTTAATATTACATGTGGTAATATAATCATCATCATAATTACCATCAGCCTACAATCAGACCACTGCTGGACATACCCCTTTCCTATTGCCTAAGCGTTTTTCAGCCCTAAGCGTTTCATTAGGAGGTAAGTGCCCATAATCGCCACGCTGGGCAACTGAGTTGGCGATCGCTGTGGTAATATTAGGCAGCAGCATCATCAGTAGTGTGTTCACTCTAATAATTATGATGTTGCTGCATTATCAATCTTAAATAATTAAACGGTCAGCGACACTTCGAATCTGTAAGTCAACTCTTACGACACCCACGCGGGTAGAGTTAGGGTAGTGACAATCGTATTCTTATTCTTACTGCCGTCACCATACGGCCACGGTAATATTATATTAGGCGTTATACAATACCAACATACACGTTGGGATTCTGGTTCCGACCCAAATAATTAAACGTGAGTTTTCGCGGGTAGCTAAGTGTTATAAAAGTATTCGATAAAAAACCGAATACCTCTTCGAAGTATTCGAATACCTGAAACTATCGAACATTTGCAAGCCCTACTTATGTTCTAGAGACTAAGTTAGTGCTCAATGTTGTCCTATTTACGTACCCTCATGAATTATTCAGCTTCAGTCACTGTACTGGCATCAAATTTACTTGAAACTGTCTTTGATTAAGGTTTAAATATAGATGTGACATACTTAGTTAAACGTAATAACTGTAAAATTGTTTATTCATTGATCCACTTTTGTCATGAATTTCATCATCATATTTGGACCTAGTGAGTTTAAAAATAAAACCAAATGAGTTTCGTAAGACAATTTATATTTTAAGGAAGGTGTCTGAAATTCAATTATGTAAAACTTCTTCTAGGGTTAGAACGAGTCTTAGATTTTTTATTATTTTGATAATACATGTATGACAATTCAAAGAAAGTACTTATTAATATTTTCTTCGGTTACCGCGAGGATTACTCATGAAATAAAACTAAACAAAAGTAGTTATTGTTAATCCTACTTGAATGAACAATAATTACGATGCGAGACCATGCCTTAGCTTTTACTGTGTATATACCAAAACTTGTAGCATTGATTCTGATCACGTTTTCTAAATTACCCTGTATATACAGTCAAAAAATTGGGCCACTCAAGAACCCTGTCAAAGTAACGCTATGAATCAAATTATTAAGAAATCTCTCAGTACTTGTTATTTTGACATAGTTCTAGAGTGGTATAAGGCTGAAATTGTTTGAGTGTGGTGACTGCAGTAAGAATACATTTGTCACCACCCCAACTTCTCCTGCGGGTGTCGTAAGAGCCGACTAAGGGATTGATCACTATTTGATAAAAGATTGATGATGGGCAGCCGCGTCATCATAGTGGACACATTACTGCGATCGCCAATCCGCTTGCCCAGCGTGGTGATTATGGGCATTTACCTTCTAATGCGTTTATACGCATAGTTAATACTTAGGAGAGGCCTACGTCCAGCAGTGGACTATCATAGGCTGATGATGATGATGATGATGACATTATATTTTCACTGTATTAAAGCACTAGTTTGGCCAAGTTTCAGCAAGTTAATACCCACCCATTAATTTTTGCCTTGTCATACTAACTACTATACGTAATGTCCGGAGCGATAAGTTTTTCTTACCAAAGTCCTCGTTTTTCTTCGACAAATGGGTTTTATTCTCCAACTATGACCAACTTTGGAAGTTGCCATAATAGACATCAATTTTATTTAGCCCCAACTTTGGTCAAACGGGCCTTTATTATATTAAATGTAAGTTTAGTACGAGTAGAGTTTGTATCTAAAGCGGGAAATCCCCATAATTCATATTTACGGTCTGTATTAATATTTCATAATGGGGTATATTCTTGGTATATTACATTAAACTACCCGCGTAGTTGGTAGTGACGTTGTTGAAATTAGGTTTTAATTTTCTCAAAGAAATCAGTTCCTTCGACCAGATATATTCTACTTGGCCTGCTATGCTATTCTCTTATTCACACATTCGACGCTGCGTTCGTCAAAGAGCTCGACGTCGAGTCTAAAATCCTACACGGTAAAAACAGGTCACTTCAACTAAAACAAATTTCTTCAATGCTAAGCAAATATTTTTAATCTAAGAATATGATCCTCTCCCTATAGCCGTAAAAAAATATTTTCTTAAAAACAGATTAATTTACTCTCAGTATTTGCTTTTTATACCAAGATAGTATAACTTGAATACAAATAAACAAAAATCAAAATAAGAATGCTTTATCTAATTGCTTTAAAATTAGTTTACTTTACTTCAAGAATCACAATTACTTCAAATAAGAAAACATGAAATCAAACTAAAACAATGTCACAACAATCAAGAATTTGTATATTGCAAACAGAAAATTTTCTTGAATTAAACATTTTATGACTTTTTGTTATAAGACAAATCAGTGATCTTGGGCATAACGCCCATATATCTTATAATAAGCATTTTACTCTTGAAACCAGAATATAATTGAAGAAAAATGAATTTTTCAACTGAGAAATGCTACAGTCAAACTGGTACAAATATATTTTAAGATAATACGTTTTTGATTTGATTCCAGTAAATATGCTAAGAATATATGTTTTCTCAAACAAAGATATCCTTTTTATCTGTGTAGCTGTTTTATTTGACATTAGGAATCGAGCCTGTGAGCGAGGTTATGGGCGATTTCGTCGCTGTTTTTCGTTAGAGAATATGAAGCTCGTACATTAAACGTCAAACTCTCGACGCAGTGTAGTTCCAGCTCACGCCGCATTCGTCGCCGAGCACTAGTGTCGTTTAAAGTACATTAGTGAATACAATTTTTAGGCTCGACGCTGCCGCAGCGCTGACAGCAAGGCGGTTTCCTTAGTGAATAACACTGCTATTATTACCACACGACATTTTTTGAGTCGTTTACATGAAATCAATTTTATGAGCCAGACCATTCTCATTTCAAAATTAAATAACAACCAAATTGTATTTTATTTTCATGCTCAACAAATTAATGTAAATGTATGCTTCAAATCCAACCATTTAAATTTACTTAAAGCATGTAAGAACATCCATTAGTACATTACATATACCATTTATATTCATCTAAAATTATACTAATAATGTGGCAGTCCTTTTACCCTCGTAGAATAATTACAAGCTATCATCATTATCTTTGCAAATATGGATTGCGAACACATCACGTGAGTCCCTTGTTAAGGTACGATCACACTGCTGATCAAATACGCAGACACAACGTAAATTCTATTGGTGTACGTTGCGAACAATATAGACAAATAGTATTTTTAAATTGTGCTTTATTTCTGTGGCCTATACCACAAAACTTTACAAGCGTACAATCCTACAATATTGTATAAATTCCCATACAAAAAGTTGACAATTTTGTAGAATTGTACGCTTGTAAAGTTTTGTGGTATAGGGGCCAGATCTACGTTAAAACACAAAACTCTCAACTGAGACTCATCATCATCAGCCTTTGATAGACCACTGCTGGACGTAGGCCTCTCCTATTAACTATGCGTAGAAACGCATTAGGAGGTAAATGCCCATTATCGCCACGCTGGGCAAGCGGATTGGCGATCGCAGTAATGTGTCCACTTATGATGACGCTGCTGCCCACCATCAATCTTTTATCAAATAATGGTCAGTGACACTTTAATCCCTTAGTAGACTCTTACGACACCCGCAGAAGGAGTTGTACTGGTGACAAAAGTAGTGTTACTGCCACACGGCTTTCTGAGACTCATTCACACTAAAATATTATTTCACTTGGGTTTCGTTTTCGTATGTGAGGAGCTTTTTCAAGAGCCAATCTGCGCGACGAGAAATTGATATACACATGTGCATAAAAAATTCAACGATACCACACACTTTACGATTACAGAAAAATATAAAAATCATCACCACTACGGACCCCTATTTTTTTTTGTCGGTGCGATTTGTATACGCGTACCAAATTTCTAATACTAATGGCTACCGAGCTACGGACTGACGGGCAGACGGACATGGCGAAACTATAAGGATTCCTAGTTTACTACGGAACTCTAAAAATATTCTAAGAGTAGACGCTGTAAACTATTCAGGCCTTAGACTATCTTGTTTTACAGGGCTTCTGAGTACCTATTTAGAATAGGCAGCGCTGTGGAAAGAAAAATACGACAAAAACGATACGTATTTCAGTAAGCAACGGTGTGGTCGAACCTTTAGGTTAGAGCTTAGAGCTTGTTAATTCTATATTTGATGAAGCAAATATGGGTTTCGAATGAGTTTTAAATGGGACGATTTTATACCTAATGAGGATTTTGTTTGACTTGAGTGGTTTAATTGAGGATTGATAAATAATACTTTTCGGCAACGCCATTACTAATTTTTCACAAGATGATAAACGTTTTCGTTAATGGGCATTTCTCCGAGCGTTCAACAGCCTGAAGTGACTTCGGTGGCAACTGGCAACTTTATTACCCGATTTCCGTGGGTATCTTATACGTATACATTTATTGGACATCTTGGTGGTTGTCAACTACGTCTACCAATATATCCAAAAGTTCTTGCATCTCTCACGGGATCCGTGTATGTAATAAGGCTACCACCGAAGTCACAACGGTTGAAACGCTCGGAGAAGTGCCCCAATATATTATTTCTATAAAACTATGAACATCTTCAGTTATTTCCTGAATTATGATTGTTTACTATACAGAAGATGTTTATCTTAACGTCGTAGTTGCTTGCAATTTTGTTTGAAAATAGGTAAGTTCTAAATAGAATCTAAGCGAAAAGTGAAGTCGTCTGGATTGAAGGCATATCCATATATCTCACGTGCCTTTATATTCTGAACAAACATATTACTTAGGATACAATTTTCACAGAAAATTCTGATGATGTCCAAATAAAGTTGAACAGCAATCTTGCCATTACCTTATGTTATCTTATTGGTCGGACCGTTGCGGATACACTTCGATTCATTGGGATCTTTTGCGTAATTGCCCCCTGTTTCACCTACCCCAGGGATTGTTCTATCAACTCAACATGTTTGAGGACAAACCCTAGCGGCAGCGTTTTGACCTCCTTCGGTTCTAGATAGCTGGAACCGAAGTCTCGTCCTTTGTCTGGCGAGGGCATGTCATTCGTACATCAAGTGTTTCACTGTCTCCTCTTCCTCGCCACACATTCTACAGTTTGTGCTGTCAGAAAGACCCATTTTGTTCAGACCGACTTCAAAAAAGGAGGAGGTTCTCAATTTAACTGATTTTTTTTATATTGTATGCATGTTACTCGATTTCTCCGAGAATCGTGAAACGATTTGAATTTTTTTTGTAATCGAACGTGTATAACCCCGAGATGGTCCCACAAAGTTGGGGTCTGATGATTGGATCTTGGAGAAATCAAATGTTATGTATGGCGCTTTTGGTAATTTTAATTCATTTACAAGCATTTGCATTCAGAAAGTAGAATTTGATTATAGGAAACCAATGATGGAAACAAATCGCGGATCTTGGAGAAATCGGTTGAAGTCGGTTTTTTTAATTTTTAATTTGGTGATTATTTTATGACTAAAAGAGCTTTGACCCCAAAGTGTCTCGTAAACACTCTCGGAATTTGAGTTGTATTTTACAATAATGCAATAAGATTCTATTTACTCTGATAATGTATTATCATCAAATATATCTTCATAAATCCCCAGTAAATACCTACGTCTAAGCATTTTCTTCATAACGAGCTCATATTAATCTAATATTTGTTCAAGCAAACATGCAATGGATTAGCAAACCGCCCCGTCGCGTCTATAACCTGGAATAGTGATGTACTTGTATCAATATCAGAGTTGAAAATACACACACCCACACTTCTTCTTAGTCGGCATCTTCATTTCTGAAGGTCGTGTCTAGCTTGAAGGGTTTGTTGCTTGATGCACCATGCTCTTCCAAGCGGGTCTGTCCTCGGCGATCCTCAGAGCTTTAGAGATAGACAAGCCGGTGATTGATTTTATCAGGTCCGACCATCGGGTTGGCGATCGGCCGCGGGCTCTTTTTCCATCTACCTGACCAACTACCATCAATTTCTCTAGACTGTCGGGGTCTCTACGGGCTACATGTCCAAAATACTTGAGGATTCTCTGGAAGCAGATACTGGACAAGCGTGTGGTTACTCCGAGCTCTTTGAGGATGGACAAGTTGGTGCGACGCGCGGTCCATGGTATTCGCAGCATACGCCTCCAACACCACATTTCAAATGCGTCAATTTTCGCTCTGTCTTTCTGCTTTATTGTCCAGGATTCAGCGCCGTAGAAGAAGATTGAGAAGACCAACGCACGCACACCCACACATATACATAATATACATATATGTGTGTGTGTGTGTGTATATGTATACTTATACAGAATACTCTTATTCTGCCGTGCAATTCCTAAACCACAGTAACTGCCAATTTTCCGATTTTTGGTTTATTGGTGATCTATAATCAGCAAATCAAAACACATAATCCCAATCGATCGGTTTTTAATTTGGAAAACTGGAACATGGAAACTCGAAATCCCAAAAGCAGTAAGTGACTAGTTTTTTCCTGCACAATGCAATATAAAGCGCAGTAAAATGGTCTACGGCTACGGTTTTATGGCTGATACTGACTAAAACGCAGTACAGGTGTAGATTTTTATGATTTTTAGCATGTAAACTGATAGTATCTCGTTTATAAAGAAACTAATTAAAACACAGTATACAATGTTTATGCTAAAAGTGTTGTACTGCGTTTCGACTTTCATAGATTAATAAGTATAATTACTAGTTAAGACGCAGTAGGAATAAAATAACGATATTTAAAGTGGTACACTACTGTTCAAATAAGTATCGTATTGCCATCTAAACTGCAGTAACAAGTTCATTAATGTACACATTATGCTGTATGTTGTATTACTTTCAATAGCAATAATACTAGCTAAAGAACAGTAGCACCCCAAGGGGCTGCAGTTTAGGCAGTATTTTAATGTTATTTGACTATTTTAACTGTATTTAGACGTTTATTTTAAGTGGCAAATTCGAGTTAGTTCCATCTCGGACGTTCAGTCCTTGAAGAGAGCTTATAGTGATATCGTTAGAACATCCTGTTTGAGGTAGTAAAATAATTCTTGACCTATTTACAATTTAAAACAACCAAGGTGTCGTCTATTGATAAACGAATAAAAACTTATATAGTTAAACACATAAAGGTATTATTACCTAATTATTAGGTTCTTGAAAGACAAAAAATAACCTTCTCTTTAGTTTGTACACATTTAATTTTGCTATGCGAATTATGGTTCATAGGCGGCGGTATCATCTTATTAAGCAATGCCTTGCCAACAAATATCATCGTTATGTCATAATATTGTTACATTTCTTCTTGATTGCGGAGTACCTTAACGTATGGAGTAGATTATACATATGAATTATACGAATACCGCCAATACCGGTCAATAATCGACTATTTAGAAATTTGTATTTACCTGTTTTGGGATTCGATAAGATTGCTACATACTTTTTGGTTTAAGTTTCTTATACGGTAATTCCAGATGCATTTAACAAATGTCTTTATGTTAGTTTAAATTCAAAGCTAAACATAAAATATGAAAGTAAATTCTTAATCATTTCTTTCATGAATTGTTACATAATATATATACGGTGTTATTAAATTAGTCACGGATATTTAAGAGACTTTAATTAACATCAAAACAATTAATTTTCACTAGAAATAAAAAAAAAAATTACTTAACAAAAAAGAACATTATAATTTATTTTCTAAATAATCATCCCCTATGTAATATCCTGTCAAGATGTTCGTTTAAAACTGCCTGTCATGGCCTTATTAAAGGCCTCTACAAACCGGCCGGCGGTTCTAAAATTATGACTAAAGAGGTTTCATTTATTTATCTTATTAACAGGGTGCTTTAACGAAGCAAATTTGTTTCCTAGTTTTCTCCAAAAAACATAACAAAACCTATAACGTGTCATACATAAATATACTCCAGGAGCGGAGTGCTATTGTAGTAATAAGTCATAATTAATGACAATTTATTCTTTTATAGGGTTTTGTATTATAATATACAGTATTCTAAAGACTTTTTGAATTATGACTGACACGAATACATAAGAAATTATATTTATTAAAATTAATCGTAGAAGTGCTACGCCATAATCAGTCGTGAGCTTACTTATTGAAATCAATGTAAGGCTAAATATAATGTGCCATTTGCTATGATTACAACCGATACTGGTACCTTAAGTTGATTGTTATTTCATTGCTTAAGAAAATGTGGTAATAAACCTTAATTTTTGTATTATTGACGACAAATCCCTTAATAAACTGCGTTTTTCAAGTAAATTTTAAATCGTTTTTTACTTCCTTCTGTATCTTACATTGGCATGAAACTTGATAAGCGTGTTTGAATTTCTTAATAATAAAATTATGTAATGCTGTTACAAAGTTTTGTTGTATTTTAATTACTTTCTTTTAAAAAAACCATATTTTACTGCTATGAATGAAGTTCGTAGCACGAAAATTCAATCAAAATACTAGTTAAATTACAGTACACTAGTCCCTTTTACTGCAGTTTAACCTGTAAAATGCCGCCTATCTCTATAAAACACGCAAAATTTGTGCAGTAAGTGGTCATTTTACTGTGTCTTAATTAGTAATTGTTATATTTTTCCCTATTTTTAAAAGCGCAGTACAAACACAGAATTTCGAAAAAAACACATATTTAATTTTAGAAAATGCAGAAGCACGTATTTTTTAATTTATCATATTGTATGATTTTAATACTTCATTTTGGACAAAAAAAAATCTCAATAACTATCAAATCTTGGAAAATATATTACTTTAAAACAGTTTTTTGCTATTATCTCAAAATCGACTTTTGTCAGTTACTGTGGTTTAGGAATTGCACGGCAGTATTCACATCAAAAGCTATTTCGGTCCACTGCTGGACTTAAATCTCTCCTATAACCTATACGTATGGGCATATTAGGAGGTAGTGTCCATAATCGCCACGCCGGGCAAATGGGTTGGCGATCGCAGTAGTCTGTCCACTATGATGAAGCAGCTGTCCGTCATCAATCTTTAATAAGACGTAGTTATGCAAAAGGGAACCTACCCACAAGAATTATTCGTTCTTATTAACACCTTAATTCAAAACAAAAAGTTAATGTTTACAATGACAAATTCATGTGGATTGGTTTGCATAAGTACGTCCATTATAAATGTATGGTCAATGACATCAATCTGTTGGTTGACTCTTACGACACCCACCGGAGGAGTTGGGGTTTGGGGTGTTGATCTAATGGTATTCTTATTGCCGTCACCAAGCGGTTCTTAATAGAATATAAATAATAAAAAAATAAATAAATAAACATCTTACACAAATCAACCTAGTCCCACAGTAAGCTCAATTAAGGCTTGTGATGTGGGTACCAGGCGACGATATACATAATAGATAGATACATATAGATACTTAAATACATAGACAGCCATGACCAAGGAACAAATATTTGTGATAAATAAATACACAAATAATGCCCTCACCGGGATTCGAACCCAGAACCTCTAGCTAAGTAGGCAGGGTCACTACCAACTAGGCTACGGAGGCTGACATAATGACTAACTAAATAAGATTTTAAACTGATTTTGGAAAGATTTTTAACTTCCGTATTTTAATAATACATGAAACTTGCGCATTATTCAAAATTTCCTTAACCCTACAAGACTTTTTTTCGCGTGAAAAAAGAATATACCAAATAGAACCAAGAGCGGGCTGTATCCTTTCACATAACAATAGATGTCGCTGCCTACCTCGTTTTAAGCGTAATCCGTAAATATAAGGAAAGAAATGTCTCAATAACCATACATTTTCCGGGATTCCTGGTTTGTAACTACCATACAAAATGAAAAATGGTAAAATAAAGGACAAATCCATGGGACATTTCTTCCATTGGGATCGAAAGAGCTCGTGATTCTGAGCAGAAATAACCCTAAATATACCCATATATTCAAAATTATGAAAATTAATAAAATAAAAAGAAATGCTCCTAAACCACATCACTACTTATATGAGGCTCCATAATTGATGTGTCTACCGAGTTACCGTCACCAGTTTTAAAAGACCTCTGATGCAGAATTAACTCCAAAACTCCTATGAAAATTAAACAAGAATTTGAAAGATTGCAGGTCTAGGGAAAATGGTTTTCTTTTCATTGTTTTGTGTTTGCATAATCAAGATGTCTGCTAGGGTAGATAATTTCTACCGGCTGATAATGGGGTGTTCTATGGTTGGTTCAAATTTTACAGGCGTGCTGAGATGGTGTTGTTAAGAGATAAGTAGGTAAATTAGCATGGGACATTTCACAAATGAACCTAGTCCACTTTTGAACTTGTTAACTTGTGAATATTCTATGACACGTTTGACACAGTACTTTTCTCCTCTTCCTTGCGTCGATATCCCAAAGGTGCATTCAGACCAAACGAGCATTTGCTATTCTATCCTTCACTCTACGAAATCAACGAATCACGTTTTGTGTAAGGATCGAATTTCGTAGAGTGGGGGATAGATTCACGATTGAATAGCGAATGCTCGTTTGGTCTGAATGCACCAATGTCGTAACCCTCAGGGCATCATCAGTATCCCGAACTTTTCTTCGCCATCTATTCCTTTGCTTAGGACCTTTACATCTCTAGTAGTATAGATATACTCGTAGATACTTAATAATATTGTGAACTTGTACAATAATAATTATTTTTGTTTAATATTATGATCCTTTATTTATTTCTCTCTTTTAAAAAAATGTCTATAATAATCTTTTTAGGGTTCCGTAGCCAAAATGGCAAAAACGGAACCCTTATAGATTCGTCATGTCCGTCTGTCCGTCTGTCCGTCTGTCACAGCCAATTTACTCGGAAACTATAAATGCTACAGTAACGAAATTTGGTAAGGATATGTGTTGTATGAACCGCTACAGGAATGTGATACTAAATTGTAAAAAAAACCATTGGGGTGGGGGCCCTCCATACATGTAACTGAGGGATAGATTTTTTTTTTTAGTTGTACATAAGCGTGTGGGATATTAATAGAAAGGTCTTTGAAAATGATATGAATGTTTATACATCACATTTTTATTTAAGCAAATCGTTTTCGAGATATCAGGTCTCAAAGTCTGAAAAATGTGTCCCCCCCCCTCTATTTTTTAAACTACGCGATATAAAATTCTGAAAAAAATATATGTTATGCACATTAATAAACTCTATCAACGATTATTGGTTTGATAAAATTATCTCCTATAGTTTTTGAGGTAGGTTGATTTAACTGTATTTTTTTAATAATAAATTGATAATGGTACGGAACCCTTTGCGCGCGAGTCCGACTCGTACTTGGCCGGTTTTTTTTTTTATGTAATACATTCTTTAGTGAATGTTATTTTAATAAGATGTATTATTATACTGTTTTGAAAAATTAAGTCCACCTGAGTTTCTTACTGGTTCTTCTCAGGAACGGTGTAGGGTTTGAACCAGTAGTAGATTTTTTCTCTCTCTTGATAATGTCAGACGATTCGAAAATGCTTATTATAAGCTTACTTGAATAAATAATAGTTTGACTTGACTTGATTCCGGTTGCCTGCTTCGGCGACTTTAACATTGAGAGCGGAGCGAACCTGATCAGTCCAGGGCAAAGGGCTTGCCCATTTTGGTCTTTTCCTGTACGCTTATCCCGAACTTTGCTTCGCCATCTATTCCGGTTGCCTGCTTCAGCGACTTTAATATTGAGAGCGGAGCAAACCTGATTAGTCCAGGGCATAGGGCTCGCCCCTCTGGGTCTTTTCCTGTCCACTTTTATTTGACCGGTGACCATAAGTTTCTGGAGGTTTTCACCGGATTGAATAGCTATGTGGCCGAAGAACTCAATTATCCTCCTAAGGCTAGCATGCAATTTGAGTTCTTTTCGAATTAAGATGTTGGTTGATTTAGTGTCCCAAAATCTTAGAATTCTTTATAGCCCTCGCTGTAACCAGTTCCTAGGAATCCCTACCTAATTGAAGATAGCAAGGTAATATTTCAACTCTACCGTCTTTGTATTTTATGTGTCTAGCCCGCCCTGTCTGGCATTTCTGCGGCTTCGCAGTAAAAATAAATATTATCGGTTCCTAGGAGGTCTTTAAACTGCTAGTGAAGTGGACGACCGATTGCTATAGGCTTATGATCGTACAGTTGCCATTACCATTTGTATTTTATTATGATAGCATGAATAAATGAATATACAAATGCGAACAAAAATGAAGTTCAAAACGAGTGGCGAAAACTTAACACACAACCGAAAAGAGTTTTTTAAATCGAAACTTTTATAAGTGCTTTACGGTGAAGGAAATCATCGTGAGGAAACCTGTGTGTACCTGCGAAAAAATTCTACGGTGTATGTGAATTCCCCAACAAGTGCCGGGCCAGCGTTGGGACCACGCAAAATAGGCACGTATGATGTCGAGTTGCGGAAAAATGGCCAGAAAAACAACAACAACAGTCGACACTTTACAGTATTCCTTTTCGCACGTGTATCGTACCTACGACGGTTTTCAATACGTCTGTACGGTCGAGGAATTTAATTTCCTACCCATTTCGTACCTTATCATAGTAGCTATAATATGACAGTCCTAGCAGCTTTCATGTTGATTGTCACTGTGACAAAGTACGAAATGGGTAGGAAATTAAATTCCTCGACTGTACCTTGTTAAAAATTATTCATATTTAGTAGTGTTAACGTAAAAATATATCTGCGCACGTGTTTCACGATATATTGTGTCAAAGATGTGAAATACTATGATAGTACGGTCAAATCGTACATAATTTTACCCTAAACTCGCAAATCAAGTAGTATCGCTGCATTTTTGGTATGTTGTTTAGACACCATAGGACAGTATAAAACCATATTTTGCAAGCAAAAAAAAGTTGTGCTAGCTGGGTAGTACGTGAAAAACTGCGAAATTTAGGGCCATTTTTTAGTTTCTGATTTTTATTTAAAAAACCTTACGTTTTTTGATATCATATGTAAATAAACGTTTAAAGACTAATAAATTTCCAACATGTTGAGTTAACATGCATTACCGTAGGTCTTATAGTTTCAGAGATTCGAGACTTTAAAAAGTGCTCCTTTTTGTAAACTAGATAAAATTTTGTGTTTTCCTAACGTTTTCGACTTAATGTCGCCTCACTTAATTATGCTACGAAAAACATGCAATAATGACCTTATAGCGCACTTAATTTTCTTTAATTTAAGGGTAAAATTAGGTCAGTGAACTTTGCAGTTGAAAGTATAAACCCGAAATTCCAAAGGCAGGAGGCCCGCTATCTAAGTTTTTCATACAAATCGCAAGTCGAGTTGCAAAGCTGCAATTTTGGTATATTATAAAGGCCTTATAGATATATACGAAAATGCATATTAAAAGAAAAACAAAAAAATCATTTGGGCATAGGACGTAAAAAACGGAAAAAAATTCGCACTTTTTTTAGTTTTTGACGTTTAACTAAAAATCTGTTATCTTTTTGATACTGATTGCTATAAAATTAAGAAAGAACATTAAATTTGAAAGGATTTGAGCTACGTTGCATCACCGTAAGTTATATATATTTTGAGATACGGCATTTCATAAAGTGCCCTTTTATCAAAACATAAACAAATTTTAGGTTACGTTAAAGTTATTCACTAAATATTGGCAAAACGTTCGCGCTAAGAAAAAAAAAGTAATTGTAGATAATAACTACATTAAATTTGGAACAAATTGAGCCGATAACAATTACTGTAAGTCTTATAGTTTGGGGGTATACGAGGCTTCAAACATGCATTTATTTTCTTAACTTAATGAAGGGCACATTTTGAAATGTCGTATCTCTAAATCTATATAATTTAGGGTAATGCAAGGTAGCTCAAATCCTTTCAAATTTAATATTCTTTCTAAGTTTTTTAGCAATCAGTATCAAAAAGACAATAGTTTTTTAATTAAACGTCAAAAAGTAAAAGAAGTCCAATATTTTTTCAGTTTTTTTCGTCCTATGCCGAAATTCCTGTTTTGTTTTTCTTGTAATAAGCATTTTTGTACGTCCTTATAGGGTCTATATAATATACTAAAATTGCAGCTTTGCAACACGACTTGCGATTTGTATGAAAAACTTACATAGTGGGCCTACTGCCTTTTGAATTACGCGTTTTTAGTTTCAATTACAAAGTTTACTGACCTGATTTTACCCTTAAATGAAAGAATATTAATTGCGCTATAAGGTAATTATTTCATGTTTTTTGTAGCATAATTAGGTAAGGCGATATTAAACCAAAAACGTTAGCAAAACTCGACATTTTATCTAGTTTACAAAATAGGGTACTATTTGAAGTCTCGAATCTCTGAAACTATAAGACCTATGGTAATGCATGTTATCTCATCTTGTTACAAATTCATTCATCTTTAAACGTTACCTGATACATATTGTCAAAAAACATAAGGCTTTTTTTATAAAAATCAGAAACTAAAAATAGACAGTTAATTTCACAGTTTTTCACGTATAACGCAGCTAGCACAACTTTTTTTTGCTTGCAAAATGTGGTTTTATATTGCCCTATGGTGTCTAAATAACATACCAAAAATGCAGCTTTACTACATGTTTTGCGAGTTTAATATACGATTTGACCGTACTATGAAAGGACAGCCATATTTTTTTTTATTATTTTACTGACGAATGGTACACAAGCTACCCTCCCGCAAAA
>JALPQI010012466.1:0-41746 GCA_025490895.1 Thaumatotibia leucotreta | reverse complement strand
GTACACTCCGGTGATATACAGTTACTCTGGCGGTCAAATCGTGGTATAAAAAAAGTTACAAGTGATGACCAAAAAGGTGTTATTTTTGTAAACGTAACGTCTAGTGTAATCATTAATCAATGTTGTTGCATTTCGTCCTTCCGTATTTGTAATAATCGCGGGAGAAGAATGAGGAATTCGAGTAGATAAAACGCTCCTCGGAAAATCATCCGGCTGGTACCAAAGTTGGAAAATATAGTGGTCTCGGCGCTGGTTGTGATTTTATCACTACGAACAAATAAAACATGGAAACAACACGTCACACTAAAGCGAATCCATGAGTTGGAGCGGGATGCCGATATGGGTACTCCCTCTCACACGTATGGTTTTCCGCTAAGCCTTAGACCAATGTCATGGCCAGGCCATAACGTTACATCAGGCCATCGCGCTCGCTCCAATACGAGTATGCCAGTGCGAGCGAGATAGAAATAGAATGCATTAGGTACGTATCGAGTAAATCCTAACGTATCCTTTACTTTCCAACTGATGGTACTGATTTACATCTTTTAACTTTAGTATACATTTCCAAGTTTCGAGGTTTCCGGAACTTATACTATTCCACAATATATTTATGAAAACCGAAGAAGGTTCGAAAGTTTTCCTGCTCCTGAATAAAATATTGTCAAAGTCACAACGAAATCCAGCTCATTAAAAAGTTCGATATCAAATCCACTTATTTATTTTTAATGTAACCGCTTGTTTGTGCATTGAAATGAATAAAACTCGTGATCATTTTCAAATTCTCAAAACATAGAAGTACCTAATAAAAAAATACAAATGGCCACTTTTGAATACTGTATCTACATTTTTACCGTAAAATGTGTATTGGGGGCCAAAAAGCATGAAACCTATACCAATCACCATTAGAATCGAAACAAATTCTCAAAATTCGGGTCAGTATACTGAAAGTGAGAATCTCTGGTCCATCCTTTGATATTGTTCGTATCCAAGAATAAATGAAATGAAATGAATTTATTAGCACAAAACATAACTTAAAATTATATTACATTAAAAACAGAGATATTGAAGTTGTGCCAAAGGGTCCTCACTCAGCTTGTTGTCACGTAGTGCACCGCAGGGCGCACTACGCAACGCTGATTTTCAGTGAGGCCCGAGGTGTACAGGGAAGATGGCACTATTTATCTAAGACACCTTGCATAGTTACATTGGGATTATTACTTACTACTAGGGACGCGACGCGGGTCGCCGTCGACAGCGTCTGCGCCGCCGACCTGCGCCGCGCCGCTAAGCGGCTCAAAGCGCGGAGTGCGGCCGGGCCCGATGGCATACCTACCTTCCTGGCTAAGGACTGTATAACAGTCTTCGAAGCTCCACTTTTAGCTATTTTCAATCTTTCCTTACGATGCGCAGTTTATCCCTCGTGCTGGAAGTTGTCGAGAGTGACCCCCGTTCCAAAAAGTGGTACAGAATCTGACGTGACAGGGTACAGGCCTATTGCTGTGCTGTCGGTGTTTGGCAAGTTGTTTGAATCTATTGTAGATAACCTTATCACTCACCAGATCGCAGTGAAAATGGATGACGCTCAGCATGGTTTTCGCCGCGGTCGATCAACGACGACAAACCACGTTGTTTTAGTCGATTATGTAGCTGAAGCCATGGATGCTCGAGTGCAGGTGGATGCGGCTTATTTCGATTTTCGTAAGGCTTTCGATCTTGTAGATAACGATATCCTGCTGCGTAAATTTGCAGACTTTGGGTTCACACCTAGTCTCCTCAAGTTCTTTGCCAACTATCTGCAAGATCGAAGGCAATACGTAAGGCTAGCTGGATATGAATCCCAACCCTACTACACTCGCTCTGGTGTCAGTCAGGGTAGTACGTTAGGGCCTACTCAATTTTTAATAATGATTAACGACTTGCCAAAGGCCGTCAGCACGGCCAAGTGTCTGATGTTCGCCGATGACATTAAACTTTTTCATCACATTAAAAACGACAGTGACCGACTGCAACTACAGAGAGACATAGATGCGATAGCTGAATGGAGCGACGAGAACCGACTGCATTTCAACCAAGCTAAATGTGTATATATCACATACTCCAGACTTCGAACACCAATTTCTACCACCTACACCCTCCATGACATACCACTACAGCAAACCGACTTAATACGCGACTTAGGACTGCATTTGGATAAACAGCTTGATTTCAGAAACCATATAACCACCGCTTGTAAGAAGGTATCCAAAACGTTAGGTTTTATTATGAGAGTAGCATCCCAATTTTCCAACCCTAAAGTAGCCGTTATGCTATACAACGCCTACATTCGTAGCAGGCTAGAATTTGGTGCGGTGGTCTGGGATCCATACGAGGCAAAATATGCTACGATGATAGAGAGGGTGCAAAAAAAATTCTGTAGGCATATATACAAAAGAATATATGGATACTATCCCTACATGTATCCATCACTATTCGTAGCGGGAATGGTCGGGTTCCAAACGCTGGCAACTAGACGGAAGTTGCTCCATGCAGTGCACTACTACCAGTTACTGCATAATAAAGTAGACGGAGCATCTGTGCTGGAGAGAATGGGATTAGTCGTTCCGCGGGCGAGTGGCCCGGCAGCGGGAGCCCCGGGCGGCGCCGGCGGCGCGGTGGCGGCGATGACATTAAACTACTGAACTAGCATAACATAACAAGGAACTAACGATCTATTTAGGTATAGATACCATTTCCGAGCAGAATTGTCAGTCTTCTTTAACAAGTTGCCAATCGCTAACGCTTAATCGTCAATCGTAAACAAAAGGCAGCTAATCGTCTTTGTCGCACTGATATGAAAGAGTGATAGAGAGTGAAAACTACGATACGCTACTAAGCGTTAGCGATTGGTAACTTGGCTAAGCATTCAGACGTTCTAGTGTAGGTAATAACTTATAAAAAACGTCTCGATCGCGTTTACGTTTTCAACGTCATTTGTATGAAATGGCGATGAAAAACGTAAACGCGATCGAGACGTTTTTTATAAGTTATTACCGACACTAGGCCCTCAGAATGTTGTGCTAATATGAAGCTGACCGCCTCTGTTTAAAAAAATGCATTTCGGAGATCAATCCTAACGATTTCATGTATAGGACTATGATATTCAACCAATTGGGCCATTCCACAACCCTTTCAAAGTGAGATGTAGCAAGAAATTTCTTACAATCTGACTTACACCATGCACCGTCAGTTCCCGATCATAGATCCCGAGTGGCATTGAGTACCAATTCGTTGACAGCACAAAGATTATGAAAAAACGATGTATGTCATTTACGGGCATAATTTAGGTATAATTTGATCAGAACGATATACGGGAAACTTGATTATATTTTGTTTAAATAAAAATCTCTATAAAAAAATGTTTCATTCGGATACGCCTGAGGCGTGCAACCCCATATTTCCAGCCGAGGTATGTACACTGTGTCCAATAAATGCGAATACAGAACAAATATTAAATAAAACAAATTGACAAAAAGTTAGTAGTTATTATTGTTTTATGAATGTCACACTTATACAAAGATACACCTACTCGTATACTCGCAACAAATATTTTGGAATAACTCCAGCTATAATCTAGGCAGATGATTTTATAAAAATGTAGTCTTTAAAGCATGTATTACCATTCAAAATAATCTAATTGGGCATTTCTCCGAGCGTTTCAACCGACGTGTTTTCGGTGGCAGCCTTATCAAACGAATCCCGTGAGAGATCCAAGAACTTTTGGATATATTAGTAGACGTAGTTGAAAACGTATCAATATATCCAAAAAAATTATGAGGTACCCACGGAAATCGGGTAACTAATAATGTTGCCATCGAAATCACGGCGGTTGAAACGCTCAGAGCAATGTCCAATACACGTAAACCTGTAGGACTGGGTGGCCATTCATGTGTACCTAAGTCAGATTGTAAGAATTATCTTGCTACTTCTCACTTTGAAAGGGTTCTGGAGTGCCCAGTTGGTTGAGTGTATCATAGTCCGGTACAAATCGTTAGATTGGTCTCCGACACGTCGGTCAGCTTCACATTAGCACAAAATTCTGGATGCTTAGCTTAGTAGCGTATCGTAGTTTTCACTCTCTGTCACTCTTTCATATCAGTGCGACAAAGACAGTAGGTGGGTCAAAATTATTTTCGTTGTCTTGTTTCGTACCACTCCATCACGCTTCTAGTTGCTGACTCGATTCAGTAAATAAAAAAAATCCGGTGCACTTGTATTTCTTTTTCACGCTAGATTTTAATCCATACATCAAAAATTTAAAACAAAACATCATCTCATACAAAAATCACAACTGTGTCACGTGTTTTAGGGACACAAAATAAAACAAGGAAAAGAATTTTGAGCCAGCTGCCTTTCGTTTACGATTAACGATTAAGCGTTAGCGATTGGCAACTTGTCTAAGCACCCTGGTCAGACTGACAATCTGCCCGCAAAGGTATACCTAGAGCGTTAGTTCCTTGTTATGTTATGCTAGTTCAGTAGGCCTATCCGCAAAAGCAAGCGCCACTTGAGACTAAAGAGCGTAGCCGTATTTGCATAGGGAATCGCCCCTTGCACCAAATGTTTATCGTGTTTATTTTTTAAAGGGCTCTCATGACAGTCATGACGAATATTATTTACTGTAAAGAGCGTAGCTGTGTTTGCGTAGACAATCGCCCCTTTCACAATGCTTACAGTGTTTATTTTTTTAAGAGCTCTCGTGACAAATATAATTTGACTGTAAACTTTCTGTCTTTTTTATTGTCTGAGGTGTGGCTGTGGTTATTTTTTATTTTCATGATAACCAATTGACTAATAATTTTCAACATCGACTAATGCGATTAACTTGGACTTTAGGAACAATAATATAATTCTTCGAATAACATTGAATAATGCCAATAAAAAGTTTTTTTATGTTATAATCTTTGATGTCCACTATGTTACATCAGAAGTGGGATACAAGCCCACGGTTTGGTCTGTGTGTAAGTGATCTATGTTCTAACATAACATCACATAAGTAATTTAATTAAGATGCCAGGTTCCCGCTCCGAGTATCTAGGTCTGGGAATGTTCCTAGAAAACCATATTTCCCGGATACAGCCAATTGGCCCACGAAGTTACGAACAAATAAAACATGATAGCCACACGCCATACTAAGTTGCCTTTCAAAAACGGTCCTGAATTTTAGTTAATAAGTGTTCAATGCATGGTAATGAATTTCAGTGTCAACCTATAAACACTTAAACCACCATTTATAAATTGTTGTGATTGGTCCATCAAAGTTTTGATTGGCTATATTCTATAAACATTTGTCAAAAGGTGCATTTAGAGTATTTAGACCAAACGAGCATGATTCGCTCATTCTATACCCCACTTTACGAAATCAACGAGTTTCGACGAATCACGTTTTGTGTGCGAATGCTTACATGTTTGGTCTAAATTTATGCACCTAAAGATGTAGCGCCGAAATATGCGCGGTGTTAAGAAAAGCGCTATGTCCTGCCTATCTTGGTACAATTGAACAATATTTTTAGGGCATTTTTGAACTGGCGTTAGACGTCCGTGTTATACAGGGTGTTTTTTACATTTCCGTTAAATTGGACAGGTTACTTGTGTACCCGTTCAAGGTTAACAGTTGCTCGTGTAACACCCTGTATATAGTAGGAACAGTCGCCATCAGATAAGATATATCGGAGCAGCAAGGGTGTTCAATGTTCAATACTAAGTACAAGATAAAATCAATTTAGAGTCAATTGTACTTACTTACATGAATGCTGAAATGATTTCTAAAATAAATAAGTTTTCAATAGGCATATAAACTTCTATCTTATGTACAATTATAAATACACAGTCAAGTTGGGTAAGTATAGTTTCACATTATCCATTATATTATACTCAATCTGACAATTAGTAACATCTTGTGGTATATAATAATTCATAAAATAATTGCAAGCGAAATTAATAGGTACCTACGTAAGCACTAAGTAGGTATAAGATAAAATATCGATAAACATTGGCTGATAATGACAATCATAGTAGATATTCATTCGTAATAAAAGATTTATAAGCATTACTACATTCATTAGGTACTTATTTATACATAGGTAAAGCGATTGCAGAAATGCAATATTATTGTTCAATTTAACACTAATAATTCACACTTTTAACAAAAATATACTCGAACTATTAGAAAACTAGTAAGATAGAAGTAGGTACGAGTAGTAGGTACATAGAACATATTCATAGTTGTATAAAACCCGCCAATGCATAAAAAAAAACAAACAACGCATAGAGCATTTACGTGCTAGTTTTCCAACGTACCTAACGTAAATGCCTACGTCAAGTCAAATAACTCACGTACAAAATTAGTACGCAATAAAATTAAAACTCGCAAAGCGCTAATGCTGACAAAAAAAATGCTTACCATAATTTAAAGGAAATCCCATTTAAACAAGCACTTCACTGCGTATTTATTGTTAAGTATTTGTATTTTGGTATCCGAGCGCGCGGTAACCATGGATACAACAAAATGGCGGTAAACGACGCATGCGCGCGGCGGCTGAGGCCAAACTGACATGACTTTGGCGCTTGGCGCGTTAGAGTGGAGAGATTCGGAACGGGTAAAAAATTACGATCCACTTCGGCCATTCTGAGATTCCGTGGCATTTTAATGATATCAAAGTGTTTTTTCTTTCTCTTTGACGACAGGATTTTGAACCTTTCCTAGCTCGTACGAAATGGGAAAGATCGACAGTATTAGCTTGCTGCGCGTAGTTATACGCAGGTGGTATAGGTGTTTATTAATATTATCTATTAATTTAAGAATGAAAGTATTATCTGGAATTATTTAATATGTTTGCCACACAATTTACGAAATGTATGGCTTTAATGAAGTATTACATTTTACGTAAAATGTTTACTTTTAGTTGCTCGATAACTTTTTCTAAAGTTTTTACTACCGTAGCGGGGTATCCCGGTATAAGACTTTAGATACATTGCAAATAAATGAGACAATAATAACTTATCTTTACCAATAGACGAGCATAGGCGTATAGGTTTATAAGCCGATCGACTGCAAAATAATTGTACATAATTAAGGACCTTGAACAAATAAATAAAACAATAAATTAACGTCATATTTTTTGAGTCCAAATTTAAATATTGGTGTAACATCCTTTGGCACTGGAAAACGGCGAGAAATTCTAATTTTCTATGAGCGATAACGATAACAATACGAACCTAATATCTTTTAAAATGTTTATTTTGCTTTGTGCCGTGTGGTGACGGCAGTAAGGATACATTTGTCACCACCCCAACTCTTCCCGCGGATGTTGTAAGAGTCGACTAAGGGATTAAAGTGTCACTGACAATTCTTTGATTTGATTGATGACGGGCAGCAGCGTCATCATAGTGGACTTACTGCGATCGCCAATCCGCTTGCCCAGCGTGGCCCAATTTACCTCCTAATGCGTCTATACGCATAGTTAATAGGAGAGGCCTACATCCAGCAGTGGACTATCATAGGCTGATGATGTATGTATGATGTAATTTGCCTTTACTACTGCCGAAGTTTGTTGGTATAAAGTATACCACATAGTTTGTATGACTAACTTTCGTAATACAATTGACGCGATCATGTTTTTTGATTTGATTAAGGCCTTAAATATGTACAATTAATTTACAGTCGAACCAAAGTTTTCATTTTGGAAACTCTCTTTGCTCCTCAAAACTCATTGAAAATCGAAGAAGCCCGCGGGTAACCGCAGAGTACCGCGAACTACGAACGTAGTGTTGCCTCCCTGTCACACTTAAGTACGAATTCACAAGTGCGAGAGAGAACACTTCGTGGTTGTCGGTAGAGCCTTAGGCTTCGGTAATACTAGAGTTGGGTCCATGGGAAGTGGGTGGACGCAATGACCCCTAAAATCAAAATGCGGGGTCGAACCGGATCCGAATTAGGGATAGTGGGTGTCTTGGGGTGACAATGGATCCGATGACAAGTCGGGACTTTCGACTTTCGAGCATCCTGTCCCAGTTACTCCAATGTAGGCGCCATCAGAGTAACTGAGATAGATTCTCTAAATTTACGATTTTCGACGTTTTGTTAGGCCAGCAAATTCGTATACATCTTTAGCTGTCTTATTTTGGAAACAGCTTTCTAACGTCCATGTAAGATCCACTTTTCTGCTCTTAAGATGCCATATATGTTTTCCTTTACCTATACCTGAGTCCGTTTTTTAGTAAAAAGGTAACTTCTCCCATGGATTGCTTTATTTTGCAAGGAAATATTAGCTTATTTTACGTGAGAAAACGTGTATTTAGGTTAGAAAGTTGTTTACTAGATTAGACAAGTTGAGGTAGCTATGGTTTTGGCAACTGTCATACTCATTATAATGTCAATATAGTCGTCTATCGCAAAAATCAAAGCATCTACAGCCTTAGCACAGGATTAGTGTGACAACTACGAACAAATAAAACATGGAAGCCGCACGTCATACTAAATTGCCTTTCAAAAACGGTCCTGAATTTTAGTTAACAAGTGTCACCCCCTCTTCAATGCATCACGGAAATGAATTTCAATATCAACCTATAAAATTTTAAACCGCCATTTAAAAATAGTTCTGATTGGTCCGTCAAAGTTTTGATTGGCTTTATTCTATAAACATTTGAAAAGATGTTGCGCCGAAATATGCGCGGTGTTAAGAAAAGCGTTATGTTCTGCCCATCTTGGTACAATTGAACAATTGGTTTTGGGGGCATTTTTGAGCAGGCGTTAGACGTCCATGTTATATGGTAAAACGGTCCTGAATTTTAGTTGACAAGTACACACACGTACTTGTCAACTAAAATTCAGGACCGTTTTTGAAAGGCAATTTAGGTACTATGACGTGCGGCTTCCATGTTTTATTTGTTCGTAGCCATGAAGTTAGTGTTTCAGATACGAGGTTGGGTAAGTATTGCGGCGATGTTTTCAAATCATGGTCACCACGCAACAAGTGTTTGTGGACAACAAGAAACAGATGAATATCGTGAATGCTAACACACGTAGGACCTGTGGCCCTACCGCGACAAAAGAACGAAGTGTGGCTTCTCTCTCTCACTTGTGAATTGTACGTAAGTGAGACGGAGAGGCAACATTTCGATCGTTGTTCGCGGTTGGGCCGTACTCTGTAGCCGTACAATGAGTTGGAAAGTAAAGGATACGTTAGGTTTTACCCGATAAGTAATGCATTCTATCTCGCTCGCACTGACATGAAAAAGTATAGGAGCGAGTGCGATGGCCTGCTTTTGCAAGAAAAATCTAACTTTACCGATATTTGGAATGCGTATCATCTCCTGGATGCTTAGCCAAGTTGCCAATCGCTAGCGCTTAGTAGCGTATCGTAGTTTTCCCTCTCTGTCACTCTTGCATTTTAGTGCGACAAAGACAGTTAGCTGCCTTTCGCTTACGATTGACGATTAAGCGCTAGCGATTGACAACTTGGCTAAGCACTCTGGTTTGGTACACAAAATTTAAGTTACATTACACCAATTTAAATAAGTACAAAGGGTACAAAGAACAATAGGTTGTTATCTCAAATCCTTCGGTTGTTTTAGTACCTACTTTTTCAGTTTGAAGTTCATTTACCCTAACTCGGTTCATGTTCTTTAGCTGTAAAGCCCACTGACTTGGATAGTTTTTTAAATAATGTTTTTGGGGGGGTTTACATTTTAGCTATTCAAAACTTAACTCTTAAAAATTGCTGTAATTTTTGAAAAAAGGCTGGCTTTATTCTATTTGAATTTTTAAAGATATTATGTAAGGCGCTATGATAAATCTTCATTCAAGGCTTCATACTCTATTTATTTATTAAACACAATGCTATGTTCTACATGATATACAATAGCATCACCAAATAAGGAAAACAAACTATTCTCAATAAAAACGACGTTTTTGTTCTGAAACTCTTGAAGACATACGCCGTTTTAGTTTCGCATTGATATACAGATATAATTTATTTACCTACTTATTTTGAACCTTTTGTGGTCTCAATAAGGCTGACATAATTACAACATCTTCGACTTCAAGGTAAACCTTGATTGTTGAGCGTAGTATTCGAACGTATCTGGCGAGTTACTTCCGTCAATAAAAATGGAGGCAAATTAAAAAATAAATACTGCCGACAGTCAATTATACATAAGTACAATACAGAGTTTCTCTACGTGATCGATTTAGAAATTAGGAGATCCGTAGGTGAACTAAAGTTATTATACTGACATAACATAACCCTCCGGATTAGCAAACTAAAGTGGCAATATTTTTTTACGAGACCTATTCAATACCTCACACAATAGGATTACAACAAATAAAAAAAATCATCGCCACTTCACCAGTTGGGGAGGTACCCAAACAAAAAAATTGTTTCTTGTTTTTATGGTACCACAGACGGACAGACGGACATGGTGAAACTATAAGAGTTCCATTTTTGCCATTTTGGCTACGGAACCCTAAAAAGGCGGGAAAATGAAAAACTAAACATAGGTGCGTATTGTTGACCGCTCCTAGAAAATCCGAATTTGTCGCATTTTTTCACTGCTGAATGTTGTAACACAAAATTTAAGTGCGTAACACAAAAAAAATTGGTTGGAGGTTTTCATTAAAGCCCTTTATTTACAAAGTTTTTGCAATCGACCTTAAAGGACTATGCGTCAAAATGGATCAAAAACCAACAGAGCTGGGAGTAGTGTCATTAAAAAGGTCTGTTTATGTACTATATTTCATTCTATAGGTGCAAAGTTGAATTCCATTGGATAATTTTATATGAGTGAGACGTTCTGCGGGCATTCGTCGCTCAGACACCATTTATCATAGTACCTATTTACTCTGATGAAAATACAAATATCTCCGTTTTGCAATGGAATTGAACGTAGTGCCCATAGGATGAAAGGAAATAAATGTAAATACCTATTTAATGACACCACTTTCATTTCTGTTGGTTCTTGGTCCACTCTCCATACAAATATGCCCATAGTCCTTTGCACATAATTTTCGACCCATTTATTGTATTTTTTTTAAAGACCGAGATTTTTGCTCTACCCAACGGCGAGGAGGCTAGAACGCACGATTTTTTCTTATTTTTACAATTTTAGGATTAAAGAGTTTACATTCCAAGTAATGCATTGTAATAATAGTAAATTACGATATAAGAGCGAAAAAATTAAGTTTGAATTAAATTTAAACGTGTGTGAGTATTAAGTCGACACGAGTTAAAGTGGAAGTACCAGTGCGCAACATGTCAACAGAGAATATTTATTTTAATCACGATATTTTGTTCATATATAAATCTATTATAAACTATTGTCATGTGTTTTTGAGAGAGAAGTTTGTTAGTTTTGTTAAATAGTATTTATTTTATAGGGTGACAATATCAAATTTTCTCAAAATTGCTAATTTTCTTAGTCAACTCCATTAATGCTTTTGCTCGCAGTCTCAATAGATGGCACTTCAGTACAAGTTTCAATATCCCATATTGTGCGCACGGTAAAAATACCATCTGTACTGGAAATATATTTTTCATTACACCACGTCTAAAAACTACATGTTTCATTGATTTCATTTGACCTTCACCTCACTTCATTTGAACTACGTTTTCCATTTCAATTTCGGAGAACCAATTTGTATGGATAGTAAAGTAAAAGCTCTATATTTCTAAAACTTTTCAGTTTTTTTAGGGGGTCTAACCGCGAACATTGTAAACCGTAAACTTCGTACATCGCTCTCTGTCACACCTATGACATCACCATTGGAGTGAGAGAGACGGATTTTACAAATTTACGAAATTCGGAAATCAGGATACTGGGATAAAGAAATCTTGTTTTCATTTCTGTTTTTCACACAGAAAGTCGCCATTAGATATATCCTAGCGTGCGTACGAAAATATCTGAATACTCCTTTATTGCCGTTAGTTACTAACCTATGCACTATCGGTTATAAACACGAACAAAAGATTAACGATTAAGCGTTAGCGATTGGCAACTTGTCTCAGCACCCTGGTCTGAACTATCGGCTATAAACACGAACAAAAGATACGCACTCCCATGTAAATAAAAGAGACACGGCAATACTCGCCCAGCTATCACCGCCGGGCGAGTATCGTGTCTCTTTTATTTACACGGGAGTGCGTATCTTTTGTTCGTGTTTATAGCCGATAGTTCAGACCAGGGTGCTGAGACAAGTTGCCAATCGCTAACGCTTAATCGTCAATCGTAAACGAAAGGCAGCTAACTGTCTTTGTCGCACTAATACGAAAGAGTGACAGAGAGGGAAACTACGATAAGCTACTAAGCGTTAGCGATTGGCAACTTGGCTAAGCATCCAGTGCCTTACGATAGAGGCGTGTTCAGATATTTTTGAGCGCTCTGGACGCTACAATATATCTGATGGCGACTTTCCGAGTATCGTTTTAGTATTCTATCAAAAGCATTGACTTAAAAGCCTTTTACTCTGTAGCTAACGGAAAAAAATATTTTTCGATGAATGTGTCATAGACAAGTAACGTATAGACATCGCATAGGTAAACCCTCTTTGACTGGTGCACGCTCAATTGGTTAAAAAAAAATTGACAATCCAATGCGTTACACCAAATTTATGTACACAAAGTGCCCATGGGGAAAGGGAAAATTTATAACAGTACTATTTTAAAACAGGTTACTTTGCAGTCCTAGGACCGTTAAGTAGTTAATTATGAAATGCCAAAACATAATTCAAGTTTAGTCATCGAACCAGCGACATGGTACTTCCTGTATGTTTAGCACGTGAATGGTATATCAGTACGTCGCTGCGAGATAGATTTTCCATCTTTTACTGCTTATATAAATAAAAGAGGAATAGATAGTCTATCTCGCGACATATTGTCGCACTTATGTATCCTGTACTAAGCCTACTGGGTGCTTAGTCAAGTTGCCAATCGCTAACGCTTAATCGTCAATCGTAAACGAAAGGCAGCTGCCTTTTTGTCTTTATCGCACTAATATGAAAGAGTGACAGACAGGGAAAACTACGATACGTTACCAAGCGCTAGCGATTGGTAACGTGATTGGTTGATTTCCTAGAACGGGCGCTAGAACAGCGAAGTTCTTTTGGTTTAAACGCACCTTTAGAGTCTGGCCTCGATAGTTATTCATTTGTTTCTGTTCTTGAATAAACATTAATCGGGCACTTCGATTGCTATACCGAAACGTGACGTTGCATGGAAAATGGGAAAATTTCCTGTGTCCTTGCATCTATTGCGTGGCACACGTGTAGTTTGTTCTCAAATCTGTCGCCGTACCTAGCATTGTACCGAGGAGAAGTTTCGTTGCGAAATTTGCGTAGAGAATGTTCTCGGGAATCAAAATTTAACAAATAATCTAATCAAGCCAAAACCAAAGTCAAAGTCAAAATATTCTTTATTCAAGTAGGCCCAGCAACGAGCGCTTTTGAATCGTTAAACTAAATAGCGAATGAGAGAAAAAAAAAACTACTTCCGGTTCTAACCCTACACCACTGCCTGAGAAGAATCCGGCAAGAAACTCAGCGTGACTTATTTTTTTCAAATTATAGTTTTATAACATATTACAGCTAACATGCATTAATTAAAAACGAAACATTTTGATTTAATATAAATACAGATATAGTACATTAACTAGAGATGAAGTATCTAATAGTCAGAATAATTATATAAATGTAACCGTACTAGATACATGCCTTATGAGTTACATTTACTGACTTTTTTACTTATTTACTCGGAAGACTAGCGTCAAGACATCATAGAGATGACTTGACACAAGTTGAGTGGAAGCCTTTTCAGCAATGATTTCTTATGTTACCTATTTTCCTAGTTAAAGTCCTGTTTCGTATTTAGTTCCTAAATAAAAAGCTTTCTATTCTAAAAATAATTATTTATACCACATTTTTATAAGTTCTCATGGAAATATTCTCAATGAGAACTTACTCTATATTCCCGCAATTTCGAGAATGTTCTGCAACATGTACAGTCGAAGACAAAATAAGGGGTATACAAAAACGTTCAAAAATATGTCCCAGTGCACTCTAATTCTGTGTAATAAGAACTTCACTTCTTCACTTCATCAGCCTATGAAAGTCCACTGCTGGACGTAGGCCTCTCCTATTACCTATGCGTATAGACGCATTAGGAGGTAAATGCCCATAATCGCCACGCTGGGCAAGCGGATTGGCGATCGCAGTAATATGTCTACTATGATGACGCTGCTGCCCATCATCAATCTTTAATCAAGTATGGTCAGTGACACTTCAATCCCTTAGTCGACTCTTACGACACCCGCAGGAGGAGATGGGATTTATACATTTGTCACCACCCCATCTCCTCCTGCGGGTGTCGTAAGAGTCGACTAAGGGATTGAAGTGTAATAAGAACGTCGTAACATATTTATGAACGGATTCTTTCGATACTTATTTTTGCACTTGACTGTACCTACATTGCTACATTGCTAGCTGTACCATGAGTTGGAAAGTAAAGGATACGTTAGGTTTTACTGGATACGTCGATACGTAATGCATTCTATCGCTCGCATTGACATTGGAGCGAACGCGATTTTCTGCTTTATTACGTATCGAGTAAAACCTAACGTTACGGATACTTTGTATTTTTTTTGTATATTTTTTTCTAACACTTCATCGGCGTAATTAATAATATATGTAGAATTTTCTAGTACTACCGTTTAGGACTAGAAAATAGCAATTTGGTAGAGGAGAGATATGTTCTGGAGGTATGAACTTTGTTGTGGACAGACGGACAAACGGACTTGACGGAACTATAAAGGATATTATTTTATCTATGGTAGGAAAGTAGGAATTACACATTAACACCGCACTTATACATTTTTATATTTTATACTTTGAATTAAATTATTCTTATTTCGCTCTCGTTAAAAGTATGTAATGCAACAGTTCGTAATTCTTTCTTAAAATTGTAGGATCTATTAATTAGACCTAATTTATTACAAAACTCGACTACGTCTCGTTTGTAAACAGCGACCTTCGATTATAAGAACCCTTATTATATCACTGTTGCATAAACTTCTAATTGTATCACCAAATACACGCAGAATGACAAGATAACACGCATAAAGGCCGATTACGAAACGAAACCTTCATTTGTCTGTCAAAAACAACAAAATTTAAATTACGAACGCTCTCAGGATCGTAGTCACGAATTTGGTCAGACAGAGATAGCTTAGCTTACATACTAGCGAGTGAAAACGAGACGGATGTATCAACTCAATTCCGCTTTAAGCGAATCTGTGTCTTGTGACCGTTAGGGACTTTAAACCATTTGAACTGCGTTTATCATTTCTGATTTTTATTATGGACCTAAACCGACTTCTTATAGAATTGATTTTACACTGGCGGAGAATTTCGTGTAAAAGAAAAAGATCTTACAAGTCCCTTATTATTAAAGAACAAATTAATATTAAAGTTATTTATTTTCATTGCAACTCATTCCCACGGTAGAGATATGATAGCAGATATGTATTATACTCGTACTTTAGGAAGTGCATTTAAACATCAATCTAGGCCTGTACCACATTATACTTTGCTGTTATAAAATGGCCTTCAACTTGTTGGTTGTTTAGAGGCCCATTTTCAAGGCAGCACACATAATTTTGCATTATGAATGCAATTTGGTTTACCGTCTATTATCTGCTCGTCATTATGGAATATGTAATACTGCTGCCAATATGAACTAGGAGATGAACATTTGTAAACACCGTATTAACGGTGTTTTATGGAAACTTTAAAGTTAAATAAGTCTTTTAAATTATATTTCCTCTTGTTTGCTACCTACTAATAAATATATTCTATCAAACCAATGAGGGTTTTCTGAAATGATGTCCACCAGGGCGGCAGCACTGAGGCGTCAGGTCCAGAAACTTGTCTAAATTATCATAGCCCCTATAGTTTCGTGTTTAAATGTTTTGTATGTATTAACAAAATTATAGAAATAATAAAAATACCTTCTAGTTCGTTTTTCTTTGGGGCTAGATAATTGTGTTTCTTAGCGAGACCTTAAGGTGCGTTCAAACTAAAAGAGCATTCGCTGTTCTATCCCCCGTTCTAAGAAATCAACCAATCACGTTTTGTGTACCGATCGAATTTCGTAGAGTGGGAGGTTAGAGTAGCGAATGCTCTTTTAGTTTGAACGCACCTTAACGGCTAAGTGGCGCCAACTAGTGGCATACGTTTTCGAGAAAACCCTTATTTGTGGGTGGTCAACTTTTTTCGTCTACATTTTATTGCCACACGGAGTATAAAAAATAAGGCTGATGCGTTTAAGGACCTATCCAGCCTCGTACATACATACTGATTAAGACTCAGATAGCCATGACCATTATGACCAAGGAACATATATTTTGTGATAAATAATTTATTATATAGGTATATCATACTATACATAAAGGTATAACACATAGAGAAGTAATTTCATACTGTAGGGGCCGCGACACTCGATCTAGGCCTAATAAATCTATGATACTCGTATTATATAAATAATGTCCTCGCTGGGATTCCAACCCAGAACCTCTAGCTTCGTAGGCAGGGTCACTAGCTCACTAGGCTACGGAGGCTGAGAAGGCTGTCAGATAGAGTATAAAATCACTATTCGTTTCGGCAATTTAAAAAGCATCCAACTAAAAACATTAAATAAGCATAGCCCGAATAGGTAATGAAAAATCGTTCCGACGTTAGTAATAAATATGTGCAGACCCTGCGTGGAAGAGGAGGAAGCAGCAAAACGTATTCTTCTAGAATGTAAACAGGTAGAAGTACACAGAAGTAGTTACTTACGGATTCCAAATACAAGAGGCCTTTAGCTACCTGAAACCGACGCTGAATTTCGTGGAGGAGCTCGAATAGTTAGAAATTATAATAGGGCTAATATCACGCAAAAAAGTACAATCGACAACAAACCTGTGAACAAAGGTAAAGTGCCAAAAATATGTAAACATAACTTTATTGCCTGGACATAAAGGTGTGTATACATATTTCTGGCACTTTGTCTGTATCCACAGCTGTGTTGTCGATTGTACAAAATGGATGTCGAGTTGCGGAAAAAGCCCGGTCAAACAAACTAACTAGAAATAATTATCTGCCGTTTAAACTAACAATAATGAATTAAACCTTTATCATTAAACAAACACTAACAGCACTTCACTCACAAATAATAGAAATATCATCAAAGGTAACCTTTTGAACACCAGGTGAATCTGGACTCCAACGTTAGGCAATAAGGTCTATGTTTACGTTACCTGAATTCTGTAGCTTTACTGTAAAAGGTTACAAGTCACGTAGGCCTGCGGAAAATGATGCAAGTTTAATTACAAGTGCATGTTTGTACGCCGTTTTCTGTAATGGCTGACGAGTTACGCCCTTTTGCATTAAGGCTACAGAATTGATAATTTGCGTTTTCTGGCAGCTAGTTTATCCGAAAATCCGCAAATTGAATGCATTCGCTGTGAGGTTCATTTGATGTGAGGTGTAATTGGAAGTGAAGGCCAAATTTAAATTAAAATAAAGGATTTAAACTTTCACGATTATCACTCATATTTTAAAGACAAACAGGTCTTAATCGCGTAAACTTACGTTAATTATATCCTGACGTTTCGGGCATGACGTTACACCTGTGGTCGCCGGCAGACTGTCTTTAAAATATAAAATAAATGAAATGACAGCTCACAGTATCTAGTAAAAACTTTTTGTTTTGTGATATGATCCTAAAAATATGGTTAGGTACTCGTAAATTTTGACAATGGCGCTTATTTTATGTAAACGATTTAATAGAAACTACCCTCCTTATTCATAAACGTCTGTTAACTTAACAAGTCGCTAATAATTGTTTGTCCCTTTTACTCTTATGGACATATAGTTAAGACCGAAAGGGACAAACAATTATTAGCAGCTTGTTAAGTTAGCAGACGTTTATGAATAAGGGGGTTTATTTATAGTTACCTATAACCTACTCAAAGATCCCGCAAAGGCAGCAAAGGTGCCGAGGACAACCTTTATGTTCATATAAAGATATGATAAGCGAAAAGTAACTACTATATGAGAATAACAGATTCGTACGAAAAGTCACGAGACCATAGTGTTTCGCACCGTATCAATTATTTGTATGAATTTACGCCGAAAAGCTGTTCATACTACAGTGCCTTTAGCTAATTTCCCTCATTTAACCAAAAGGCATTATATCCTCAATGCTGCTGTTCGATATTTAACTCTATTCCTTAGTTCATAATGTTTATTCAGATCGGAGATGTAATAATTGGAGAATACTGCTTAAACGAATATTGCTTTTCATGAGAAATATGTTTTGAAACATGAAAGGTTCCTAGATAAGTGGTTTTATTTGTGATTGTTTTGATACTTAGACTATCTTTACACCAGATGTTTGCAAGGTTTTTTTTTTCATTGTCAAATGTCTTGCTGGGACAGGTAGCTTTACTATGACTTAGCAAGTAAGGGTGAAGACAGCATGCGTACGCATTTTATCTATAGAAAATGTCAGTTTAGTATGGGATCGCGTCCAGATTTCCGCACGCGTACGCATGCTTACACGTTTCGTACTAAACGGTCAATTTTATTAGAAAAAATGCGTACGCATGCTGATAAATGTGTCTTCACCCTAAGGTTTCCGTAAACGCTTAAGGCCCGGCCACGACATTGGTCTAAGGCGACCAGCGGCGAGCGAATCCATGAGTTGGAGCGGGATGCCGATATGGGTACGAGAGGGAGCACCATACGTTTTTCGCTAAGCCGGTCGCCTTAGACCGATGTCGTGGCCGCGGCGTTATAGTTAACTAACATCATAAGTGACGTATAGCACGATAAATGGATAAAACGAGACTATGGTAATGCACGATGTGGTTTATGATAGTCTCATCACGCGTATATCGCGCTATTCGTCACTTTCGCACTTGTGTACTAGTTAGAACGTGACGGCAACGCCGACAAACGATTAGACGCAGTACCACCATAAGTCTACAGGTGGCTTAATACGACAAAGAGTTTACCGTTTGTCTTGCTACCCGTCACCGATGATACCATAAACGATTAATACGGAACCATCAGAAGTCTACGGCTTAGACAAGATGTCACTCTGAAATCGTATACGTTATGCGATAAGTCACGTGACCATAGTAATGTATGGCAATGGTCACGTGACTTTTCGTTCGAATCTTTCATTTACATACCTACATTTATAACCTAATTATCGGGTATCGTAATGGCATCTTGATATATGAAATGAAATAAACATTATTTTCTCAAACATGCAATGAAATATAGTTGTTATGTTCCTTATAATAGGCTGCTAAGTATGACGTTTCAGGTGCGACTAGGACAAGAGGTCGTTAATGGAATTTAATACAAATTTTGAAGGCCTAGGCCAGCAAGGCGCTCAGACCTATCCGGCCTCGTTTCGCTCGGTCTATATGTCTTCGCCCGGCAACCCCTTTCGTCCCGGCCTCTATAGTAATGTACTATTAACTACAGTCATAATCCCTATTACTTATTTAACAAATTATTCATCGGTTGACGTAAATAGGGAACGCAGAGCTGGAGTCTTCCTCGCACAACGTATAAGCATTGCGATTCAACGAGAAAATGCCTCCAGCATCGACGGTACAATGCCACAAGGGTCAATTTTAGACGTAGAGTTGATTTAATATAAAGGGTGGTAATTCTTTTTGGGTCAGTGAGGGCAGCTACCAGATCCAGAGTAGCTGCAAGAAAATGGTCTTAGAAAACCTTCCCTCGATTTTTAAATAATATCGAAAAGATTGGTGTTTACAGATTTTGGAAAAAACATACAATACAGGTTGCAAGAATAGTTATTTGTTATACAAGGGTGCAAAGTTGTATTTTACCCGCGAGTATGAAATTGTAACACGAGCATGCGAAAGGATTCTATAGTTGAACCACGAGCGAAGCGAGTGGTTCTAAAATAGAATCCTGAGCGCAGCGAGTGTTTTAACATACGAGAAGTAAAATACATTTGCACCCGTGTGTAACACAAAACTTTTCCCCTCACTATAGCGAGGAAACCCAAAAAAGGTAATTATTTGTTCACATTACAATCATCATCAGGTTAGTGATAATAATTTTTGAAATGCATCATGTATTTATTTAATGCAAGATTTTGTCGCAGTAAACTTAGCACGATTTTAACACATTCCTGTAGTTGCACACCAATGCCAATGCATTATTAAATCATTCTCATTCATTATTTTTACAAAATTATAACAGAACACTTTGAAAGTTGTTAAGTTTACTATTTTTATGCGTATTCGAGTCGGTGACTAAAGATTATAACCTATAATATTCATTGACAATGTTGACATTTTCTGCGTTTTGTGATTGCATCTAGTCATCTTATCATCATTCACTTAAACAATTGTTACTTATGGAATTTTAGGATTTATGTGTTAAAATCATCATATTATATAAAGGTTTGTATTTTACACTAAATTCTCAAACAAATTATTTAATTATCATTAATATGGAACGATTTCCATGAGCATTTTACGTTTTGTTATCTGTTAAAGGAATGCTACTTCGCGCTACGCTCCAAGGTCATTACTTTGCCACACAAGTGAATAATATGCGTTTTTACACGTTCGTATTAAAGGATAAACGAGCGCTTTACGAGCTAGTGAGGGGAAAAAGTTTTTTTTTTTTCAATTTAATCATTTTGATTATTTTTTATGCCAATTGATCCTGATTCTATTCGGGATCAAAAGCTGCAAATCCAGAAAAAAGATATTAGAAATAAAACAAAAATATTTTTTTTATTCGAATCAATTCCATAGCACGGCGGGATCTTGATTAATCGTTGTAATTAAGATACGTCATCTCTCAAGTCACATCTCTTGCACCCCTCCCACCCCTCTCATACCGCAGGAACAAGCCTACTACAGTGAAATTCGTATAGGATTTGTCTTTGTCACTCTAATGACGCATTCGTTGCTGTGACAGAAACAAATCCTCGAAATTTGCGGATATCGAAGCTCACGGTAGGACCACAGAGGCCCTACCCCGAAACACGAAAGTGTCTCTCCCTCGCACTCGTGAATTCATACGTAAGTGTGACAGCGATGCAACACTTCGTTTGTTGTGCGCCAAAGGCCTCAGACTCAGCTAAGCGTAACTTTTAGCTTCCCAATTAGGTCCGAAGACCGCCATAATTCCAAAACCGAATATCCAAATACATCAATTATTTCAAAGTCCAGCAAATACGGTATATCAGAACGGGCGTAGTTCTAATTGGACCACACGATCGGTCAATTCGAGAGCGTGATGCATCGTTTGGCCTTTGCCTAAAACTGGGAGTGAAGCATCCTTCAACAACGTCGAAAGTTTGTCAAAAGATACATCGGTAGGCTAAGGCACTGGTCTCACCGCGAGCTACTAAGCTATGATCTATCGGCTATAAACACGAACAAAAGATACGCACTCCCGTGTAAATAAAAGAGACGCGGCGATACTCGCCCGGCGGTGATAGCTGATAGCTGAGCGAGTATCGCCGTGTCTCTAAGCACGTGATTGGTGCGCCGTTATAGGGACGAGGCTATACTAAGGAATGAGATAGTGATATTCACCTCTCATTCATTAGTATAGCTCCATCCCTATAACTTACGTAAGAACTTACAGGTGTACGAGCGCTCGTAGGCTTTTTGTTTGTTACTATCTATTCCCGTTCGTTAGAAGAATCCAAAAAAAAAAACAAATATGGCTGACTTTCCATAGCATTGGACGTCTTAGTAGATTGTGTCACAAGGGATCAAAATTGCATATATCCGGCGTGGGCGTTTATTGAATCCTGAGCGTAATGAAGGATTCAAGCGTTAACGCCGAAGACGAGATAATTTTGATACCGAGTGACACATGCCTACTGCTTTTCACACCACCTATGAGAAAAATAGAAGATATATCACATTTTTAATATTTATGCAAATAATCGATTCTGAAGAAATTTTTATCAATTATGAACGTACTGTTTATTTTCATATTTCATTGTAATTTTTTAGGCTGGCAATAGAAAGTCCTTGAACACAAAAGTGCCACTTTGATCCCTCCCAGCAGGGAAGAAAAGGCCCGTATTCAAATAGGTGGTGTGAAAATATATTTTTCCGTTAATACTAATAAATATCAATAAGTTTAACTAAAACTGTTCGTGAACTGGTTTAAGGTTTTAAGTTGGTGATAAAACTAAGCCTGTTCTCTAAAAGTACGTAAGTTTAGGGACAGAGCTATATTAAGGAACTAGACGTGAATATCACTATCTCTTTCCTTAGTATAGCTCTGTCCCTTCTCTACAACTTACGTATGAACTAACAGGGTGCTTAGACAAGTTGCCAATCGCTAACGCTTAATCGTCAATCGTAAACGAAAGGCAGCTAACTGTTTGTGTCGCACTAATATGAAAGAGTGACAGAGAGGGAAAACTACGATACGCTATTAAGCGTTAGCGATTGGCAACTTGTCTAAGCACCCAGGTGTAATTCTGGCCTAAGGAATGGAATCTTGGAAATCAGCCTGCAACTGCATACATTCTCTAAAAATGGCCGCCCATCAAATAATCATCAACACTTACACATTCCTGATAGTGCCAGCGGTTCCACACGTTAAATTGTGATTACAACGATATAAAACGTATTTATTTAATAGGCCATTAAATACAAATCTTTTCATGTTGATATTTGTTTGAGTAGCGTAAAACTCGTGCTTTCTAAATGCAAATATCCTAGCACATCTTGCTTTTAACAGCGACTCCTCATTCTCGCGGGTACCCGTCTATTATGTTATGACCAGGGCCCATTTCTCGAAAGCTTGTAACTTGTAATACAAGCGAAAGTCCTTATCTAATTAATAGTGTCAAAGAGAGACTTCCACTTGTATTACAAGTTACAAGCTGAGAAATGGGCCACAGCAGGCTTAGCAATGATTGGTGTGACAGTATGTCGCCGCGAGATAGATCTCCCATCCTTCACTAGCTATATTAACAAAAGAGGGACGGATAGACTATCTCGCGGCGAGATACTGTCGCGCCAATCATGTGCTAAGCATACACAGATCCGATGGATTTGCGACACTCTTAGTGACTTACGTCATTTTGATGACATTTAGTATGAGATGTCGCACAAAAATCCGATCTCTGGTTGCTTTAAAAATAGACGATGAGCTGCAAGAAAGGCACTGAAGTGTGCTCCCTATTACATAATCATTTCAGCCGTTTATCGCCCACTGCCGAGCCTCTCTTCCGTTACGCCACTGGTTCCGGTCCTTTTCTTTTGTTGACCCAGGGGAATCCGTTATGGATACCACCCGGCCCGGGAGTAACCTGGTGGTTATGTCCGACTCGCACGGACTAAACCCCTGGGGTGTTCCACCGCTCGCTCTATGTGAACAGGAACGCTGCTGTACACCTCCGAGAACCCCGCGAGCGTTGCCCTTGAGGGCCCGTCTTGTCGGCTTCAGCAGCCTACTCCGCCGATAGCAAATCGGAACACTTGAGGGCTATCCGGCTCGCTGGTGCCGGTCCTGTGCTAACCTCAAACAAAAGTGCGGTGCTAAGTCATCAAGAGCGGACGGACGCCCTGCGCTTCTCCCGTCTAAAAGCGGCTACAAATCCCTTAACATTTAAGTCCACCTGCCATCACGCTGCCTGGCAATGTGTCCCGCCCTAATACACTTCAGTTTGGTAATGTCTCAGACGTTGCACTTTCGTGCGCCAATGCGCCCGGTTCTGTGCGATCTCCTCCCAGTTCTCTGCATTCAGGGCGCGTAGGTCCTTCTCCATCTCGTCTTTCCAGCGGTATCGTGGCCTACCAACCGGTCTGCGTCCACTAGGTCTTCCTAGGAAGGCCATCTTCACCGCCCTGTCAACTGGCATCCTAAACACATGTCCGAGCCAGCAAAGCCTTGCGGATTTAATCTCGCCAATGATGTTGGGCTCCAGCTCTTGGTTTTTTCTAATTCTCCAACTGAATAAGGCCTTAACTAAGTACATTTTTGCAATCGTCCCTTATATGGTTTATAAGACGGCCTGAGTAAGCAAATAAAGCAATGTCTCGTGTAACATACGGCCACGCCAAAGTTTCTTAATATTGCGCGCTTAATTTTATGAGACCGTATGAGATACATTCACAACAATATTTGTTCTACCTGTAGAACACTGGTGTAAAGTTCACTTTCAACCCAACTAAGTTCGGACTGGTAAATTTAATCAATATTAAGCATTATCATCATCATTATATCAGCCGAAAGACGAACTGCTGAACATAGGCTTCTCCCAAAGATTGACAATGACTCCGCCACCCGCATCCAGCATTTCGATTTTCAATATTAAGCTTTTTTTTATAGCCTGTTTGGTGTCCCACTGCTGAGCAAAAGCCTCCCCTCTCTTCCTCCAATCGTCCCTATCCATGGCCAGTTCCCTCCACCTCACGTCGTGTCCATGTCGTCCCGCCATCTCCTCTTTGGTCTGCCTCTCCTCCGTTGGCCATCTTGTGGCTCCCCGTCAGTTAGGATTGGGCTAAAATTAAGCAATTAATTAAAAAAAAAAAAAGAAAGTCTGCCTCCGTAACCTAGTTGGTAGTGACTATGCCTACGAAGCGGGAGATTTCGGGTTTGAATCCTGGCACCGAGGCCCGAGGGGCATTATTTTTGTATTTATCACAAATATAATTATGTTTCTTGGTCGTGGCTGTCTTATATACCTATATTTAAGTATCTATTTATTATATACTAGCGACCCGCCCCGGCTTCGCACGGGTACTATACCTACATAAAAACCTTCCTCTTGAATTACTCTACCTATTAAAAAAATCTCATCAAAATCCGTTGCGTAGTTTTAAAGATTTAAGCGTACAAAGGGACATAGGGACAGAAAAACTGACTTTATTTTATACTAGTTGTATAAATAGCGATGATGTAGATCGTCGCTTGGTATACGTACCCACATCACAAGCCTTAATGGAGCTTACCGTGGGACTAGGTTGATATTGTGTATGATGTCCTAAGATATTTATTTAATTATTTAACGCATAATTATGTATTATACGTATAGGTACTATATTTATTCCAGATATTACCTATCTTGGTTCTGCTTCGTTCAATGAATTACTTTCGGGTGAAGACACAGCATGCATACGCATTTTACAAACACAAAATGAAAATATGTGATTCTTGCCCGCCCTTAGCCGCCCTTAGAATAAATTAACCATAATTTGATTCCCCGACTAGGTATCATTAAAAATGTGAAAAACAAGGTATGTCTATAAGCGGTACGTAAATGCACGTTTGTCTAAGTAGCCGACTTTGTGGAAAGGTAAAATATAGGTAAGGTGGAAGTACTAGTATCCGATGCCGTACCAATACTCGTCATCATAGCTTGAGTTGCCATCGATAAGATAAAATCAACTATTAGGGCATTTAAACGATGATAAATCTATGTCCCTTTAAGGCTTCTTATCCCAACTTTGAAATAATTAGTTTATATATAAATTATTTGCATAATTTTAAGACAGGTTGACATTTATTAGGATTGAGTGTTCATATTTTTAATTTCCTAATATGTGACACTCAAACTTGTACTGAGGTGCCATATATTGGGACTGCCAGTTAAAGCAGCTGACACTTACTCGTAAAATGTAGTTGAGTAACAAAATCAGTAATTTAGAGAAATTTTGATATTGTCACCCTATAAAATAAATACTATTTAAGAAAACTTACAAACTCCTCTCCCAAAACACATGACAATACTTTAAGTAAATTTATATATGAGCAAAATATCGTAATTCTGAATATTCTCTGTTAACATGTTGCGTACTGGTACTTCCACCTCAGGTGGTTTGTATTTAATGACCGTAAATCATAATTTGTATTTCATCGTGTGAGGTCTAGGCCACATTCCGTATAAGAGCGTTTTTCTACTATTTTCTCTCTACTTGCTAGAAAGAGACTTTCACTTGTACCTATTATTAGTTTTATTTAATGTAAGGTAGAAGTACTAGTGCGCAACATGTCAACAGAGAATATTTATTTGAAATATTATATTTTGCTCATATAGTATAAATCTACATAAAGTATTGTCATGTGTTTTGGGAGAGGGGTTTGTTAGTTTTGTTTAATAGTATTTTATAGAGTGATAATATCAAGATTTCTCAAAATTGCAAATTTTCTTAGTCAACTCCGTTGTATGGATAAACATTAGGTTCTTTTGCTGGCAGTCCCAATAGATGGCACTTTAGTACAAGTTTCAATGTCACATATTGGGACATTGGAAATATTAACAACTCAGTCCTAATAAACGTCAGCCTGTCTTAAAATTATGCAAATAATTTAGATAGGTATACCTAGCTAATTATTTAAAAGTTGGGATAAGAAGCATTAAAGGTACATACATTAATCATCGTTTAAATGCCCTAATAGTTGATTTAAGCTTCTCTTTGGTAAATCAAGCTATAATGACGAGTATTGGAACTGTGGATAGCCCTAAATTAATAGTCCATATCTGTGGAAACCTTTAATTGGCTTGTTCGATAACTAATTTGTAAAATCTAGTCTTAGTAATTTTAGCTGTTGGTTTTCCGAATAAAATAAAATAAAATAAAAATTAGTACAGCGTCGGGTACTAGTACCTTATGTACTTTAAAGCTTCAAACTATAATCGTTCATTTAATCCGACGTAAACAAATAGATTTTAATTACGTTCAGAATCCAATAATGTAAAATGACAGCGATTCGTGGCATATTTAATACGAAAATATTGTATGTATTTATGCGTGCAATCATCGTGCATTGATGCAAGTTCAGTCAACTGTAAATTGGTTGCATGGTAATAAATTATATGCATGCGATTTGAGCTATATGTCCAAGGTTAAAAAATCACAGATAAATAAATAAATAAATATCTTAGGACATCTTACACAAATCGACTTAGTCCCACGGTAAGCTCAATTAAGGCTTGTAATGTGGGTACCAAGCGACGATATATATAATAGAAAGATACTTAAATACGTAGACAGCCATGCCCAAGGAACAAATATTTGTGATAAATAAATACATAAATAATGCCCTCGCCGGGATTCGAACCCGGAACCTCCAGCTTCGTAGGCAGGGTCACTACCAACTTGGCTACGGAGGCTGACAGATAGGCACTAAAAAACAAAGAATGAATGACAATAAATCTAAATTTCATAGGTAATCCTCGTAATTGTATTACAATACATTACTGAATCATTTAAAAATTATTCAATGCAGCAGTTAATACCTATTTGTGTTGTATTTATTCTGGCTATTTTCCGCAACTTGACATCAAACATACCTATTTTGCGTGGTCCTAAAGCTGGCCAAATACTTATTGGCGATCCTTGAATTTCTTCGCAGATGTGTGCAGCTATCCTCACTATGATTTCTTTCACCGTGCGTAAAGCACTTATCAATGTCAAATGATATTTCGTACACAAGTTTATTGAAAACACACAAGAAAAATACGCATGATTCTGAGTAAAATGATGTATTGGGTGAATATCAGAGCGTTTCAACCTCCTAATTTTAGTGGCATCATTTTTGCCAAAGTTTCTAAACGTCTCAATGTTATACTTCGGCATTTGTATAAGGTACCGTGCCTCCTTCAAATTTAATGACAAAGTAGCACATTGAAACGAATAGAAACTTCGGCAAAAATGATGCCACCAAAATTAGGCGGTTGAAAAGCTCAGATATTCACCCTATTACAAAGCTCTGATAAAAAGTAGAAGGTACATGTTTTCTGCAAATGACCCCATAGCCTACTCGTGCCTTTTCGTGTAGAGCGCGCGAGATATTACTGTTGCAATAATCATGTGCCAGCCTTACGTCTGTGCATAAGTTAAACTTTAAAAAGCGCATTTTCTCATGTGCTTTGTAATAGTACATTGTGTATTAAGGGCGGTAAGTAAGAATTTGTAAACGAGTGTGAAAGTAAAGCCCAAGCCGAAGGTGCGGGCTTTACTTCACACGAGTTCATAATTCTTGTACCGCCCGTGGCACACACAATGTTTTTCATCACACCTGTGAGGCAAAAAAGTAATTAAAACAATATATTTTCACAAAACTACTCTAAAATGGTCTAAATCAGGGATGACTTAATTCTATCATTCACATAAAATAAACCTCGGCGCGGCGCGCCGCGCTAGTGCGACGTAATGTTGTATGAAAATCCTTGACAGCCTATTAGGACGTAATGAATGACGCACCTGCGGCGCGCATCGCCGCAGCGCATTGGCGCACTTACCGAACAGGTGTGATGAAAAACATTATATTTTCACAAAACGACTCTAAAATGGTCCAAATCAGGGATGACTTCATTTCATCATTTTCATAAAAGAAATCCGCCGCGCCGCGCCGCGCTAGTGCGACGTGGTGTTGTATGAAAATCCTTGACAGCCTACTAGGATGTAATGACGCACCTACGGCGCGCATCACCGCAGCGTATTGGCGCACTTACCGAACAGGTGTGATGAAAAATATTAATAAGTACCTAGGTACTGTGGGTGAATATCTGAGCGTTTCAACCGCCTAATTTTGGTGGCATCACTTTAGCTGAAGTTTCTATTCGTTTCAATGTGCTACTTTGTCATTTGAAGGAGGCGCGGTACCTTACACAAATGACGAAGTATTACGAGTACATTGAGACGTTTAGAAACTTTGGCAAAAATGATGTCACCAAAATTAGGCGGTTGAAACGCTCAGATATTCACCTAGGTACTCATCAAGGTAAAGACCTTCATGTTGCTTTGAACTAGTTGGCGAAGTACGAAAGTATCGCATGTTACCCGCTTTTAAGCCTTCTTCTCATCGACGAGCCCTTATAAATATCGGGTTGTATTTTTAGCTCACATGTACGAAATACAATAGATTTAATGGATGTCTTGCACCGTATTAGTTTCGACACGTTTGACGTCAGACCGATAAGCTTTTAGAGGATGCGTCCCCATTTGATCAATGCCACTGACATATTAATAAATAACAATATACTTACGAATAACATCGTGAGATATTCTTAAGCAGAGTAACACCTTTAAACCTCGTAAGGCCCATTTTATTTTTAGAACAAATATGAAAATATATGACAAAATAACCTAGTGGCCTAAAAAAGGACATTTTTTTTAATTTTGGGACCTACAAAATAAAATTCATATTTTATTTGAAAAATATGACGTCACGGGCCGTTTTGAGTAAATTTTGTTGTCTTAAATATAGGACGTTGGGTCTTACGAGGTTATAAAATTATACCTACAATGGGTCATTTGCAGAAAAAGTGTACCTTTTATTTTTTTTTGCGATCATGGACTGTAATAATCATTTTACTCGGCATCGTGCGTACATTTCAGTTATGAAACAAAAAAAATGTTAATTGAGATTACTCAGTTTAGTTACTCCCATACTAAATGTAAGAAAGGAAATGTAACGAAACTGATAAAAAAAATCTCAAATTTGTTACAGAATTTTTATACTTTTAGTATGGGAGTAACTAAACTGAGAAATCTCAATTTACATACTTATTTTCGTGACATTAAAAGGTACACTTTTTCTGCAAATGACCCACCTACCCATGTAATTTATTACTCCCACGATTAACGCTCAGATGGGGACATACGCCACCTGTCTGCTGTCCAGGGAAGTGTTTGCGTCGAAGTGGAAACTACCCACTGCACTCGCAAACACCTTGTACATACATCCCCCCCCCCCACATGGGGAGGACGCGTGGGTGTCATATCAAATCTTATCATTTAATACGGCTACGCCATTGAGGTGACACGGACCGCACGTTTAGGGTTTCTCTGAAGGCCCTACTATGAAACTCAGCATAAAATTAGTTTTACCTTAGCCTTAAATTTGCAAATAAAAAAACCGTGCGACAGCCTCGATGTGTAGAGCATAAAAGTCTTAAAATAAAAAAAGTTCATTCATTGTGATGAACATTCCACATTTAACCTTGTAAGGTCTGTGCTATTTTTAGGACAAGTTACATAATAGCCCAGTGTCCTAAAAAAAGGACATGAGGTATATTTCTAATTTTGGGACTTACAAAAGAAAATTTATATTTCTTTGAAAAATATGACGCCATGGGCCGGTATGAGAAAATTTTTGTTGTCCTAAAAATAGGACGTTGGGCCTTACGAGGTTAAGGGTTAAAATTTTAAGAGGAATTGGAAGCTGCCTTTGGTACACATATTTCAATGTTTCCTCCCTGGTTATTGACAGTTCAGCATTTATTTTTAAACATCCTCCTGCCGCCCAGACTATAAAAAATGACAGTTTTTTATTATTTGAATTAATAGTGTAGGAAATAGAATAGGATTTCATTTGTTTGAGAAGACCATTTAATAGGCCTCTGGGTGGCAGGACCAGGAGGATATTGAAACTACATTTTCCTAACTAGTGCGTATAAGTAAACTTTGGGCACACGTGCGTAAATTTCTCTTTTTAAGGTAGGTACTTGTTATAAAAAAAGTCGTTCGATACACGTGTAAAAACTTCTTTTTAACTCGCGTGATTGTCGCCCTCGTTTCACTCGGGCTCCAAATTTTACCCTCGTCGAAAACATTTTTTTGCACTTGTATCGAAATGTTCTATTGTCGCATCCATGTCTGGATGTTATGCTATTTTTAACAAATAACACAGGCCAATTTTTATTGTAGACGGAAATGTATGGAACATCACATTCACATTAGGGTGTTTCACTTTTGTATGGGCAAAAAAAAATTGTGATATTTTCCCTGACTTTGCTCACGCCCTAAGTTTCTCTGATATAAAAATGATATATATAAAATTTTATTGAGATGGGACAACGTTTAAAGGTTGCACACTTTTGAAAGTAAAGCCAAAGCCCCATACATTACGAAAAAAATTACTTTGTTATAAATTAATCAAATATAATGAACCAACACTAAAAAAGTCGAATTTAATGTCATATATTAAAAATGAGAACTTATTCTTTGGAAGTAGGTATAAATTCAAAAAAATATTTATAGGGCACTTTTATGAAAACCTAATTCCCAGTGTTTTACTAGTTTATTAACTATAATAGATTAGTGTAACTACTATATGTAAACATCCAATTATGGCCTAAAATTAAGTAAAAAACCGGGATCTAGGTTACTTTATAAATAATACCATATTGAGGTTATAGTAAATTCACACACGTGCTTAAAGAATAAAATCCTTTTTTTATATTTGACGATAGAATCTACTTTCCCAAGTAATTTTAGTGATGGTTCATTATTTTTTATGACTTTATAACAGAGTAATTTTTTTCGTAATGTATGGGGATTTGGCGCCACTTTCAAAAGTGTGCAACCTCTAAACGTTATCCAATCTCAATAAAATTTTAAATATATCATTTTTATATCAGAGAAACTTAGGGCGTGAGCAAAGTTAGAGAAAATTTCACATTTTTCAAAAATGAAACACCCTAATTCACATCTTCTAACAGATGTCGGTCCCATACATGGATTTAGAATAATTATGGATATCGATTTGACAACGTAATAATAATAGCAAGAACGAAAGGGATGGTCTTATGAAACTTTTTACTAGTGGAAGTGAAAAGGAACGATAATCGTCCGTCCTTATCACTGTGCCACTATTTTTTGTGTATGGGTGTGTTAGATGCTAAGTCTAAGTGCCACACACACAAGTATCTTCTTAGTAGTAAGTGACTATGTCTATCCCTCTTAGTGGCACACTATGTGCGGCCCCTCGGTCCCATAATAAATGTTCACAATATGACCTTAGATTTACCCCTTTTTATAGTATTTAGGCTGTTGAATACAAATTCATCCTGTATTATTATCATGAAATTCAATGGTTCTTAGTAACTTGAAGTGAATGTGAAGTAGGAACTTGAGTGGCCGAGGGGTACAGGCATCAGCCGCGAAAGCTGAGTACGTGGGTTCGATCCCCACCTCGGACGTTAGGTGATCTTGGTCGTTTTTTCTTTGGTATACATCTAATATTTATAATTTTTATAGTATTAAGTAGTGTGACTACTGGGAAAAATAAAAAGTACAAATCAAAATATTTAGTTAGTAAATAATTTGATTTGTGTTTTCGCAATACGTTCAATGTACTTTTTTTTGCAATTAACCCTTACTTTTTATCCATCCCGCTCTTGCGCGTAAGTCCGCGTTAATATCACGGCGGCAGTCCATGGTACGGTTCCCTTTGTTAGGTGTATCGGAACTCTGATAGGCCGAGCAAAGCGATATAAATTAGCTGACAGCGTTACAGGGTGCTTAGACAAGTTGCCAATCACTAACGCTTAATCGGCAATCGTAAACGAAAGCCTGTCTTTGTCGCACTAATATGAAAGAGTTACAAAGAGGGAAAACTACGACACGCTATTAAACGTTAGCGATTGGCAACTTGGCTAAGCAACAAGGTCCCATTTACTTAACACTGAAGAAAGGTTTGGTTCAATCTATCCTTAAACTATAGATGTAAACTTTCAGAATTATCACTCATACTTCAACGACAATGGCGTAACCGCCATACAAAGTACCTTTTCTCAAACATGCAATGAAAAGTTGTAGTTACGTGCCTAAAAAGTAGCCGGGAAGTACCTCGTTGCCGGCCTAGGCCGGCAAGTGCCTCTTTTTTAATTTTCATTTGACACAGGGTTGTGACCTGGCATCTTGGCTTTTAGCCAATAATTATCTGTAAGTAATATTAGTATAAAATAAAATGATTGGCAAATTTTTGCAGTTATAATTAGGTATTTAAATTATATAATTTAAAATAAAGGTACAATAACTACTCAAAATAATATTTAAAAAGCAGTATTATACGGCGCGATCCGTCAGCCCCGATCACCGCATGCGATTAATTAGACCCAACCGACCGCGTCGTCTAAATCGTCTAATACCGCTTTTTAAAAGTAAACATTTGCAACTTTCAAACAGGCCAATCTTAAAAAAAAATGAGGTGTCGGTGTCGTATTTGACTTTTGTTGTGTTTCAAAGACTTAGTTACTTTACTATGTAGTTGACTTATAATTTCTTAGAAGGAAGATACATTTTTTTGTTTCATTTCATTGCATGTTTGAGAAAAGCATTATACATACCTCGGCCATGAAGTGACGGGTTGCCGTCCGAATATTATCCGGCCTCGCTTCGCTCGGCCGTCTACATATATTCGGCCGGCAACCAGTCACTTCCTGGCCTCGGTAGTAAAGTACTATTAATTTTATCCTGAAGTTCCGGGCGTGACGTTACACACGTGGTCGTAGGCAGACTCATCATGACGTCATTGATAACAACTTGCATTATTCCATAATCACGTCTTTAAGGACACAATATTGGTTTTATTACCATTTTAAACAATAACCCTTGAGGTCACATAATTTATGTATTTTATATTATCTGTGGAAAGACAGCCATATTTGTTTACCTTATTTTATTCTACTTACTAATGGTTTACTTAATTCTATTCTTTTGCGTAAGATAATACAAAAACTGACGACTGTACCTATAGTATTTAATCAAGGAAATTGCTGTTATTTGTAAAATAATCATTATAATTATTGACATTATTATAGAGGCCGGGATGAAGACATATCTTAGGCCTGAGGATAGGTCTGAAGCGGGCAACCCCATATTACCGGCCGACGTATGTACTTATAGTGCTTTTCTCAAACATGCAATGAAATAAACAACAATAACATCCGTTTGTTTTATATTATTATGCATAGTATTGCATAGTGGCAGAATGTCATAATGCCTGTTGTACCACAAATATATGTGGAATGGAATTAAAAAAGAGCACATCAAGATTTGTATTAAATTCCATTAACAACCTCTTGTCCTAGTCGCACCTGAAACTTCATACTTCTCAGCCTATTATAAGGAACATAACAATAGTATTTCATTGCATGTTTGAGAAAAGTATAATTATGTACAATAATTAAAAATAATATTGACACGACAGTGCGTATCTTTTGTTCGTTTATAGCCCACATACTTAGTTCATAGTTTAGTAGCTCACGGTGAGACCTTAGGTACAGTCGAGGAAATTGAATGTTTAGCACTTTGCGGTTCAAGTTAAATTGGTTGTGTTGTATGTACTAAGCACCTCCAACGTAAAGTGAGCCATAAACTGCTAAACATTCAATTTCCTCGACCGTACGGGTACGGTGTCCTCTTGATGATGGTGGATGATCGTTTGTGTTGTTGTATTACGTGTTTTAGAGAATTTTACGGATAATATATTTTTATTTGTCGTATAATAATGCAATATTAGCCTCAAGGAGATAATTAATAACGAATAACATTAATAATAAACTTTAATAACTCGAAAGCTATGACCCTTACTATTACAATAGATGGCGTTAAGAAATAGTCTTGCTACTCACCAACAGATGGCGCTATTAGACCACAGGCTGCTCTCCCTTTCCGTATGCATTTATTATGCCAACTTGAGTTGACCGGCTCCCTAACTTGGCAAATGAATACTAGATGGCGGTATTCGACTGTTACATTGGATTACTAATTTTAGAGCGTAAAACGGGATAAAACTAAAATCTATTATAATAAATTGATAGTAAAAGGGATTTTTTTAGTACAGATGGTGTACTTTTTAGGCTCTAGTGTGAGAAGTGGGTCATTTTACGTCAGGTCTAAAACTTCGGTGGGCCATCTGTAGGTACTAAAAAACGTCGTACGTAACACGTGCAAAAACGAAATTCGTAACTCGTGTCTATTTAAAACACTCCCTGTCGATCGTGTTTTAAAACATCGCCACTCGTTTCGAATTTCATTTAACTTGCATTTTAATTTAACTTGCGCGAATTTCTATTAATAAAAAGTTTAAAAAAGGTCGGACAGTTTCAGTAGCGATAGGTGTTCAGTTAAAAGTGTTAAAACGCGAGTCTTTTTATCCGTAAATATTTTTAAAAACAAATAGGTTATTACCATATTATTTAATTTTATACTACTAACTATTTAATTGTGTTGACTGTCTAATTATAGAAAAGTGTTAATTTTATCAACTTAATTTACTAAATATTACTTATTTCTTTTATAAACTACAAATCCGTGTCTCATTTAGTTTATGAAAGGGAAAAATGAGGTAAGTAATATTATGTTTTCCATACTTTCTACAGTTTCTACGTAATCCGTTTTAAGTACTGTGAACAGCACAGCTGCTAAACAAATTGTTAAAAAAAGGGAAATAATTAAGTATGTTAGCATATAGTTTACGTTATTTTTTATAATCTAGTAAATGATTACCCATTAAAAGTATTCAAACATGTATACAGAAACCCTATGATTTAAGTTTTTAAATACAATTCGTATTTAAGTCCTGTTCGTGATATTACAGGTACCTAACTATACAAACATTATAATATTAAAAACAAACATTGCAAATTTAAAGATAATTAAGTAATTCATTTTTATTTAAAGAAGTAAGTAGAGTACAGTATAGTACTTAGATATTCAGAGCAAAAAAAGTGTAAAGTGAGAAATATATTTTCAATCGCTACCGGGGCTACTTTTTGAATTTCTAGCGCTTGAATTCTATAGGTACTGACTTAACCAAAATTCTTTTGAAATATTAGGATAGCAATTTTCGAGGGATTTGTGAGGCAAATAGGTTCTTTCTACTTACAAATAAGTAGCGCTTACATTGGCCGTGTGGTGACGGCAGTAAGAATTCATTTGTCACCACTCCAACTTCTCGTGAGTGTTGTAAGATTTGACAAGTTATTTTAAGCGTCACTGATCGTTTATTTATTGAAAATTGATGACGGATAGAAGCTTTATCATAGTGCCTTGCCCATCATGCTGGCTGATGTGCTATTTAGTAAAAACAGCTTTTAAGAGTTTTTAAAAGAGTGGTCGAATCCGAGCCATTCCGAGCGCTAGAAAGTCAAAATATCGGCACCCTGTTAGGTGCTCTAGATTGTAAAGTTTTGTGTACTGTGCATGAATCTTGAGTTGAAGGACATTGTTAGGTTTTGCCCTCCTAAAGTTCATTAAGTGATTGATTTATCTTTCTTTTGCTACGGTGCGTAACATCATGGCGTAGGAAATTGATGTCTTGAAGATCTGAAATAAAAGTTAAAATAAGACACATTCTTTCCATGTCATTACTGGTACAAAAAAAAAATACTGTTAAGTTTAAATATGGCAACGGAGTGAAAAAATAGTGTAACCTTTTACTAAAGTAAGTACCGCGATGTAGTAACTGATGTGCTTACTATAGAAAAAATTAACTGCGAAAGACTCTGGATGTCACGGGATTCCAACCAAAAATCCTCTGGATTGCCGGTCCAACGTGCTTCCAATTACACCAGACGACGGAGGGTCGTCTATACCTAAATCTACATACTCTGGATTGCCGGCGAAACGTGCTTAGACGACTTTCCGTCAATCAGCAAATTCAGTTCATGGTCTTGTGAAACTAATCACATCCAATTTCCAATTACGTACACCAAACGACGATAGATTCGAATCTTTCAGAGTCTCTCGCAGTTAATTGTTTAAGCATATCTGTTACTTAATTGTGGTATTATCAGCATTGTGAAAAAGTAACACCAATATTAATTTATTTAATTATTTTTTTTTTACTAATTTATAGTTTAAACTCTAGTAAGTACTTAGTTAAGTGTAAAGAATATCGACGCCACGTTTTTAAAGGTTTCGGTAAAAACTACATTATAGTGATACAAGCTTCCGGGCTTACTAAGAAACGCTTTAAAATAGTTGGTTTTGATGTTTTAACTCACCGCGGACATAGTCTGTACCCCAACCGGTACCATCTTGGCGGCTTTAAGTGAGAGTGGCGTTTGCGTACGATGCAGAAGGATCATTATTGTCCTGCGGTGTAAAAAAATACAGTATAAAATATATTTTTTTTATTGGTTTACCAACAATTGTTTACACTATTACAGAAAATAAATGTACACATACTCATTCTAGTTATTGTGAATGTAACAATTACTTACAGGTAAACTCCGCATGCTTAACTATTTATCTCATATATGTGATTATACTTAAACGTGCATATATATATTCACATTTTTGTGCAGATGCACATGCAGTGAAAGTGATAAGTAGGATTACAATTATTGAGATTATAAGTAGTGATGTGCCGCCACCGGCAACTTTCCTAACACTACGAAGAACATTCTTAGATGGTAACTAGGGATTGCAATTGCTGGATCCAGCATCCAAAAATATAGTTTTTTTCTGGAATTCACAGGATGATTTCTCACCCAAATGGCTCAGTCGGGAGAAATTAAGAGCTGTAAGAGATGGATTCTGCAGCTATTTAGTATTGCAGCTTTGTGTAGCTGCACAAATAGGTGTTTTGTTGTTTTGTTTCAGATCAATGAGCTTCAGATTATGGTGGAGGTGCTTAAGGAAGATGTTGGTTGTTAATAGGATGCGGATGCTATGCGGATTAAATATGCATGGTGTTATGAAAAGCGCTATACTGTAAAACCACCCAACTATAGTCCTATACTGCAACTATGGTCCACAATTTCAGTTCCTAATATAAGCATCAGTAACAATATTCTTTTTGGCTTTACCCTTTTTTTTATTATTAATGAGGAGTTTTTGCCTATGAATAGCAAGATTAATATAACAATCACACCTAATTGAAGATATTTGATTTTTAAGTTTTGGACCGTCGTTGGGAGTGTTTGGACTATAGTTAGGAGGTTTTACGGTATTGCATTTTTGAGGTCGCTTTAGACGTCCTCGTTTATATTACGGTCGCAAGACTCACACACTAGGCAGCAGACAGCCAAAATATGTAAGCACTGAGCCTTTCTATTAGGTATATCAGTTATGTACATGACGATTGTATACAATACCAACTTGCGGTTACTTTTATCCATGCACTCCCATGGGGTGTAATACACAGCGTCAGCCAACTCCTCACTCTGAGACAGAAACATAATCTCAATTAGACATAACATCAGATCATCAGTCTATATCGGCTAGGGTGTCATAATTTACGGATTTTAGAAATTAATAACGCATACCCCCTAAATCGGTTTCTTTTATCTCAAAACACTCTGAAAATAAATTCCAACTCATTCTTGTAACTGCAACCCGTGTTGATTTACATGCCATATTCCTATACAATTTATGAAAATGACCATTTCTTTGCATTTTTTATATTTTTTTCTATGGCATTAACTTACACTACTACCATATAAACATTGTTTCATACAATTAACTTGATGAGAACAGAAAAACAATACTTTATTATTATCAATGTATTATTGTCATCATTATATGTACATTATTATTGTCTGACCAAATTAGTTCATAGTAATTTGTACGGGAATTTCAGATGAAAGCCGGCACGGGTTCCTGTCACAGGAATGAACAGATTTTTTTTTCAGTGTGTTTTGGGTTTAAAGTAGACGAATTAGGGGTTGTTATTAATTTCTAAAATTCGTAAAATATGGGACACCCTTATCGGCCCACAGCTAGTCAAAGGTGTCATTATTACCTAAGCATTAGGAGGTAAATGCTCATAATCACCACGTTGGGCAAACAGGTTGGCACTTGCAGTTGTGTGTCCACTTTGATGATATTGATGATGCTGTTGCCCATCATCAATTCTTTATAAACGAATATTCATTGACACTTCAGTCCCTTAATCGACTCTTATAGCACCTACGGGAAGGGTCGGGGTGGTGACAAATATATTATTTATCATCTCAGGATAGGTAGCCTAACGAAGATCTTTCAGATTTCAGTTCAAGTCTCTTAAATTTTTTTAAAAATTTTAGTACGCTGAATACTATACCCCGTGTTTTTATTGATTTCCGTTAAATGGAAGGGAAGCTTATTGGCAGTATGTCAAAAACAATCAATTTCTCTAAGAAACTAGTATTTTAACTCTTACTGTTATTGAGTAAAAAAAATAAGTTTAATGATTGAACAAGTTTATTGCAACCTTTATTACTTACATCCTAATGGTACTTATTTTGACATGTGCCGTCAGTCACCCGAAATTAACTTTTGTGTTGTTCTTAAGGTTCTCTCACACTTACCATTTCATTTCATATGTATGAAAACAAAAAAAATTGAGTTCGACTAAAAGCTATATATACCAGGTACCTCCAATTAACGTGGGTACCAAGCAGCCTGTTAAATTTAACGGAATTAAAAAAATAACACGGTGTAGATACATATAAAATATACTCTTTGACAGCTCCATTTGTAATTGCTACTGGGCTTAAAATTGTGTGGCATGGACTAAAAACCGGTAGCCTCTGATTATCAATGGACCTACCTATATTATGTATAGAGTAAGTATTTTAATTGTTATAATATTGATCCGATATTAAACCTATTATTTGCAACGATCAGGTATAGGATAAACAGATTTACACCACACTAAAACAGATAGTCAAGTTTGTTACATCAATATGAATTCGGACGTTTCCGTGAAAACTCGAAGAAAATGGATTATGCACTACAGTTGTATTTACCTTGGTATTCACCATCTCGAAAAGCATAGACACTTGAATCAATTGTTGATGTACCACGACACTCAGAGGCCCATATTTGGCCAGGGCCTCGGCACTGAACGAAGACAACTCCACCAGCAAAATACAGGATAAAAACTGCATCAGCGTGTAGAATAAGAATAAGTATTCGCTAAATGCCTCGGAGCACATGTCAACGAAACTGCAACAAAGTAAATTGTGTGAGTTACCCATTGTCTGCCGTCTGCCAAAAGCAAAATGTCATTAACACGTTCGAGGACACAGCATCATCATCATAATGTCAGCCGGAAGCTGTCCACTGCTCAACATAGGCCTCCTCTAAGGCTGGTTCAGACTGCGCCAGTCTGAATCGCGCCATTGATTCAATAGGTACATATTTTCTCCGCGCGGAGAGATCCGCGCGGGCGGTCCGCGTGACACAGGAACCAGCCTAAGATTGCCACAATGACCGGTCCTGCCCAGCAACAGGGATATATATCATATCCGTTTGTTCCCAGGGAGGATTCTGCCTGGCTAGACTAGTCAAATAACTACAAGATATTTTTTTATTGAATGGCTTCAACTGATTTCTCTAAGATCCCATCATCAAACCCCGACCTGGAGCCAATGGGACCACCTCGGTCTGTTATGTCAAAATCGATTCACCCAGCCGAACGTTTCGAGGTAACAAACAAAAAAACATAGAGTCGAATTGAGAACCTCCTCCTTTTTCGAAATCGGTTAAAAAGAACATTAATGATGTTTAAACAAGAAGAAACTTACTTGATGATGAAGTTGTGATGGTCGATTACGTCTTTCAATGTTTCTCGGACTTGTGCGTTCTCCTCGGCCGAGTACATGCCGCCGATATCGTCTTTCGCAGGTATGCTCAACAGTTTGTATTTTAAAATGTCAAGATGTCCCAAGATTTGGAACACCATAAAGCAAAGTAAAACATCAAAGCTGATAATTCCTGTTACGGTATTATATGAGGTGGGGATATTGAACATGAATAGCAACCAGTGGCCCGTGAGGGTTGTATAGACGTCTTCAGTGAAGCAATAAAAATATACAGCTTGCTCGAACGTGGCATTTTCTGGGCGATTGGGATCAAACATTCCTCTGGCATAGTTGTTATACCAGGGCATAAAATTAAACAATATTACCCCGGTGATAATCAGACAGATAACGTAAATACTTAACATCCACGAAACTTTTTGGATCTGTTTATATATCTAAAAAAATATTTTTAAATTATTATCTACATAGGGAAAAAGGATCCAATCCACGATGACATACGATTTACATTTAGTTGATAGATTTCAACTATATTTAAATCGTATGTCAAAAAGAAAAGTCAGTGTCAAATTTCATAGGTTGATCTAGTCAATAAAGATCAAGTTGATTCAAGTTAGGTGGAAATAACGAATAATTCCTAAGGCCATAGTCGGATTTTCATAGTAAGTCAGCCTTTAAATCAACCAGACTCTAGTATTTTTTTGTGAGTACCTCTTATGGTGAAGAATATTTCTGCTGAGTATCAACGTCCTATCGGTGACAGTTTTTGACTTATGATTTTTTTTAGTTTTTTCTTTAATATGTTGTATCTCAGGATGTATAAAAGCGAATTGCTTCAAATTTTGAAATAATGTTCTTTATTTAGATATGCATCGAATTTAAAAAAATGAATATCGATTGTCGTATAAAAAAAGAAAAAAAAAGACCAAAAAATTTTTCATATTTTTTTTTGTGTACCTTTGAAGTAGTGACACCTCTATTTTCTTTTTCTAATTATAGACCATACATTGGCCTACTAGTTGCCTAAGTATCAAAATTTTCCAAGCGGTACTTCTTACCAAAAATCGGCAATATGTGTGGTCAAGTTCTGCATTCAATCGGTGTTTTTCAATGTAGTATACAAACTCTTCATTTATATTTGAGTTTTCTTATCAGGTTATCTTATTTAAGAGTAAATGCTAATGACAACTTAATGTCATCATGATGCAAGCTGTTTATTTCATTATTAATCGGCCGTTTATTATTTTAACTAGCGTAATTCGATATTATTTATGAGATATTCATTAAAAATAATATATTGCAGTTAAATATTATCGAGATACGCTAGTTGAAATGGTAAACGGCCGATTAATAATGAAATAAACAGCTTGCATCAT
>JALPQI010012465.1:0-34288 GCA_025490895.1 Thaumatotibia leucotreta | reverse complement strand
AAAAAGTAATCTAGAAGTATGGTCAACGATTCCAGTAATTTTGAATCGACATGTTGATTCCAAAGTATTAGTAATGCTAATATGCTATAGATTATTACTGACTCCTTCATACGTCATTGTAATATTCCGTTTCACGACATTACATTACAAGTAATATGCTACCCATAAGTACATTACAAAGTAAAATCAAGTAATATTGTAATCGGGAATTGATTACGAAATGCCCAACTCTGCTCATTATCCGGCTTTCAAAATGTTAGTTGGCAAGATACAACTAAAAAAATGTTTGTATTTATACTTAGCATGTTTATTTCTCTGTAATTTCCTCAGTACCTACCGTAAAACTTCAGTACATTTTGTCAGCCTCCGTAGCCTAGTTGGTAGTGACCTAAGAAGCTGGAGGTTCCGGGTTCGAATCCCGGCGGCGGAATTATTTGTGTATTTATTTATCATAAATATTTGTTCCTTAGTCATGGCTGTCTATGTATTTAAGTATCTATATGTATCTATCTATTATATATATCGTCGCCTGGTACCCACATCACAAGCCTTAATTGATCTTACCGTGGGACTAGGTCGATTTGTGTAAGATGTCCCAAGATATTTATTTATTTATTTATCAAGATAGTTGATTTTGGTTTGCCTATTGTACAGTAAAGGAGATTGGTTCACTTACCATTTCGGACTTTGTAACAGTGACAATTAATATGGAAGTTAGCTAAATATATCAATTTCCTTGATTTGACTTTGACGTTGAAAGTTTAAGTTGTATTTCTATGTCATAAAGAATAAATAAATATAGCTATTGTACAAGTATTTTCTAAGTTAATACATTCGATAAAGAAAGGTACCTATCTAATAAATATTTACTATATGTTTTTTTATAGTGGCAAAGGAAACCTTACGAAATAAAAAAAGTTTATTGTACTTTATGTACAGCAGGGTAACTAGACAATGTATACAGTCGTGTAATAATATACACACCATTGATTTGCTTAAAATGTATGTACCTAACAAGTATGTACGATGTAGGTACGTAGTAAGACTAAAATATCATGGAATTCCATCTTGTTATTGAATCAGCGAGGCGAGTCCCAGTAGCAGCACAAATTGTTGATTACAAAAGAGCACCAATTGAGACGTCCGCGCCATTCACGCAGACACTTTATTCACGAAACAAGTAGTTTCGAAAGTAAGCTTATCCCAAGAATGGCTAGACTTACTCATCAGTCACAACTACGTGCAACTGAAGTTCATGCTTCCAGTGGTTTTTCTAAAACAATATTTGGTTAGTATTGTTTATAAGTAAACGGAAGCAATAGGCAGCGGAAGAACTTATGTCTGGCATTTTGCTGAGTTGTTATCTTACATACATTTGACGGATTAACATACCAAATCTGCGTTTAGGCACATACCTACTTTACATATATGCATTCCGTACTTCTAGAGCTTGTAAAGACAACTACCAAACAATAGGACAATCATAATATATCCTATACAGGGTGGATAATGAGTAACCCGACAAATTTGAAAGATGTATTCCTGACCACATTTAAAGACAATAATGTCATATGAACTTTTCTGGATTCGGCTTAGTTTCAGAGATAATGACACGTTTTTCAAAAAACTATTTTATTCATATAAGTCACTGAAAAATGCCCGTAAGATTAAAATTCTTACAGTGTGAGTTTTATCTGGACATACTCATTGATTACCTAACGTTAGAGAAATGCGAAAAATGTTTAACTAAAAAAATGAAAAATACTTAAAAAAATCTTTTTCTACAACCTATTACTGGTCATGTGTAAAACAATTGAAAATATTAAAAAAATTTTTTTTGTCCGCAAAATTACATAATGTCATGTAACATTTTTTACTTATTTCGACATCAAAAATGCATTGGTAAAGTCTGTCGGGATACTCATGAGCACCCTGTATAATTAACTTGATAATGTGTAAATAGGTAACTACATACCTACATTATATATTGGTACTTACTTAGTTCATAGTTGGACGTCGAAAGTATAACACGAAGTCATACGACAATGAAAATATTTTTTTTGATTATAGATGTCTGCGGTAGTACCCTGGGCATCGTAGTGATTAACATCAACCGGATAGCGTCTCTGTCTTTACCTACTAATATTTCAATTTTCAACCTCGTTGCACTCATTTCAAATTCGTCGGGACGTCTTTTCTAATATGTTAGATCCCTGTGTAAAGCTAGCTAAATCGCCATTCATTATTCATTGGTTCGCCTGTGCTGGACTGCAACCTAAAAACGATGGTGAATGGGCCAGCCTGACCTCAAAACGTTGAGTAAACGATGGAGCAGCAGACGCCGACGGCCGGACGGCATTTGTTTAGAAATATGGCGCCAATCTGTTCGATGCCAACTAAATGAACTTTCCTATGATTCACACTTGCTACTTCCCCGTTTTCATGTAAGTAGCTTGTCGTACGAAAGATGTATTCAACTGTGTTAGTTCAACATATTATCTTTAGATAACGATTGTATACATCTGTCTCTGCAATATGTACAAAAAAATATCACAAATAAATATCATGGGACATTCTGACACAAATCCGCAGCTTGTGTCGTGGGTACTAAGGGACGATATACTCGTATCTAATATTTAGATAGAATCTATCTAAATAGATAAAAAAAACATCCATTGCTAAGGAAATTATTTTTGTGATAGTCACTACCGACTCTGCAAACCCAAAATGGTGAAGAAAAATTATAGTTAGTTTAGACTCCCACACAAGCGTGCGTAACTAAGCTGAGGATTTTGGGTGTGCGATGTCCCAAAGGCTATGGGACCAACAAGACATTTCCTTTAAGAAAAGTCACAATGTTTATTTTCGCATTCAATTGGTAAGAAAATTAAAAAAAAACATTTACTCTTTTTTATGCCAATCGTATAGGTATATTCCGATCCAGTACCAATGTGGGCGTCTCAAAAAAAAAACAAGAAAGCTCTATAGCTTTAACATACAGGGTGCGAGACTATTCTCGCACCCTGTATGTTTTCCAACTTTCCGTTTAAAAGCCAATCTTCATTAATTTGAAGTTCAGGGTGTATGTAAGTCGCAGACCACGATGCTTAGCCAAGAGCTCCCGAGGGAAACGCAACTGTCTTTGTCACACTACTACGAGAGGCAGGAGACAAGAGATCATGATAACTCTACGAAGCGTTAGCGATGGTATTTTTGCTACGCACTCTGTTCCGTGTAACAGCACGAGATTAGGCTCATTGACCCATTAAGTATCTATTACGAATTTTCCATCCTGTACGTATACATATACTATACATATATGAAATGGTGAAAACGACGAATTACATGATGAATTGAATTGAAATATTTAATACAGTTTCCTATATTACAAATGTTACAAACATGAGGGTAAAATATATCTTCGCCTTTAAGTGACTTTATTGAGCTATAAAATCGTCACATGGTAGCATGTTACTCAAATAAAATGTTTTTATTGAATCTGCATATAGATGTACGTGCTCTCACGAGCGGGAGGTATCGCGCTTAAAACATAATTGTAACGTTTAAATTTTCATAGGGCACGCATCTCAAGAGGTGTGCTATCGTTATTGATGGTGTAGGACAAGAAAATTAGATTATTTCCTAAAATTAATTCCTAGCAGGCCAGTAATACGAGTAGTTTTAATATCTTCATTTAGTTCTAAATGTGTGAAATTCGAGTTTGCACATTACTAGAACTTGAGCTTAATTTTTAAAGCCGTTTTACAGTTTTCGATAAAAAAAATATCAGGTAGGTATGGACCTAGGAGGATGGTAATTAAGTGTAATTTCCTAAATAACCTACCTATTTGTTGAATTGGTAGGTGCGTTTAATTTCGTTTACTTCAATTTCACATAAGTGACCTGTACTAATCAATCAACTTGAAAAAAATCCAATTTTCTACTTGACATGTTTGCCGAGCGCCGCATTAGGCCCGAGTAGGTATGTGGGTATTTTGGCTTGTGCCCGTGCCCGTGTAAGTACTTCTTTACGTGTGTGCGACTAAAGAAAGTCGATAATGATTATTACTCTCATACCAAATAATGCTAACCAAACAATGGTATCAACAATATACTTACAATCATATCTAAAGGGAAAGTGCTTATGTAACACGTGCAGGCAAAAATTGTGAAACAGTTCCTTGTTACAATAGTTTAACGAGCTAATCAGAGATGAATCTTGTTAAGGTTATTCTTAGCTTTGTGATGAGATGACTAGAAGAAAACAGAGTCAATCGTTGTATTCGTGTCCGTGGGAGATTTCTTTATTTGGCGTTGAGAGAGATGGGTCTGGTTGTGGGTAGATAAGTGAAAGCGCGGTCGGAGGTCGCCGCGAGCGCCGGCCGTGCGGGCCGTGTCACCGCGAGTCGTCGGGTATTATACATTATGGCATTGTTTATATTTTCCATCCCATTTATTTATTTGTTCGTGACCTTTTACAATGTAATAACTTTCTCAATAGGTATCACTTTCATTTTAGAACGTATTACATAATAAAGTGGATTATAAATTATAATAATTGTAATTTGTCCAAACAAAATAGTATTTTTCGGCGCTTCCAACAAACTTTTTGACAAACATTATGTAGGTATATATCTAGTATTGTCTTCGGTTACAGCGATAATAGGAATTAGACTATGGAAATTGATTATATCGCGTATATTAACTATCTACATCCCGACGTTTCGAACCCTTTGCAGCGTTCATGACTGATGACAATTAATACAGTGTGTAAATCTAATACGGGCGATCAATGAAACCAGGCATGGGATTAATTAGCATAATCATGGATTACAAGGTTTTTTTAAAGTTACTCTTAATTATGACCACACAGAATTTTTTTAAGATTATCGGAGCAGCAATGTAGGTACGAACATTTGTTATTGTTGACATGTCACTTGTGTCATCTGCTTTTGAAATTAGCTGTCAACGAGTGTTTAACTCGCGTATGTTGCTCTACATTGCGCGCCGAATTATTTTATATGGAAAATTTTGTTGCTCTAATTTTAAGTAAAAGTTATTTGAATGCACTTATTATGTCGTAAACTAACACCCGTTAAGAGCTTCGCCCGTATTAGACTTACACCCTGCATATGCGATACAATCCTTTTTCATAAACATATACCTATCTTATTGTCAGATAATACCTACTTAGTATTAGTCTATCTAATTAAAATTTAGCTGCCAACCGTGAAACTGCCGTTATGTTACGGCTAGTGATGTTCTTTATAATAAAAATGGGAACACTTCATGGGTAGAGGTATTTCATTAGCGAGGTGCAACGAGGCACAAATTGGTCGACGCAATCGCCCCGGCCCGACCGAATCTCATTAACGGGCCAGATTGATAGCCCCTGTAAAATGCTCCAAATTATTTGACGCTACATTAATATTGGATATCCACGGCGGCGCGATCTCATCCTCGCCTAGCTAACTCGGTGACTTTTTGTACCGTATACTTGTAGCTTCTCTTACTGAAGGTCGATAGCGGGTAAAAAATAAGAATATATGACTCTTTATTTTAGGTACAGCTTAAACCATTAAACCTACTGATGAATCTACCTACGTAACGTTACGTTTACATTAGTCCAATTTTGCTCATGTTGGGTATCGAATAAGTATGTGAGGACATTTACCCTAAAGGGCAAAGTTGGACGGTTTACAATTTCTCAATGTTAAACTAGACAGTGCTATATAGCTCAGGCCACCATTGCAGCGCTGCTGTAATGAATTGTCTGCAAACCCCACATTTATTGCTATACGTGCACCGCAATTCACCAAGGCAAATACTCGGTAACCATACAATATTTAGCACCTATGCACTTAGAGGAGCGAATATTATAGTGACATAAGTCCACGAGGTACTTCAAAGTCACGTACCGAATACCGATGTGTAATCTCTCAGTTGTAGCTCGCCACACATCTTGCCGCCGCAGGGCGCTCTAGAGGAACTACGAAAGATGAATCACACTCTTCAAAGTTTGGTCAGCTACTAGCGCACTAGGTGGCCACACGTACAGATATTACTCTCCTTTCATATAGCGGTTAACAATGTATTGGGTAAGAAAATGTGCATAATGATAGACTGTGCGTAGCTATTAACTTAATAACATAGTGATTTTCGATAGGACGGGTTGTTTGGAGTAGCTTAAATATGCATTTTATGTTTTTGGGAAGTGTTTAATTACTCGTTTCATCTCGTGTACTGATTCTCTGTGTACAAAAGAATACTTACATTTTATTATTTACGCGTCAGAAACCCTGAGTTCGAGAGCGGCGCATCAAACCTCTCCGAGCCCAATTTAAATAGGTAACGGTTTCTTACGCAATGGAGCATCGACCTGCGTTCCACGTTAATAGCCAGAGACGTGTTCAGAAACGTCTTGTATATCAATCAAGTTTTAATTAATACCGCCCGCCCTTACATGGCGGCATTTTGCATTAAATTTTAAAGTGTCATACTTACTCCTTTCTTGAAACGTGTTCGTGCTTGAGAACCTTTTCCTTGAATATTTTGGAATAACGTCATGTCAAGCTCAAGTATGTACTAGATCTGGCCTAGACATTAGTTGGCTTATACTAGATGTCGTGTCAACCAATAATAAACTATGTGGCTTGACATATTCCAACAAGTAATATCCCATAAAGTTAGTAGAAATAAGAACTGAAACGCACGGCACTGCCAGGCTGAGCTTTAGGTTAAGAAAATATGTATATCAAATAAAAAATGTACTAGGAAAAAGGAATCGCACCTAAATTTATATCGTACCGTAACAAAATAGAATAAAACGTGCGAGAAAAGTTTAGTCATCCATAACTATTAAACCGTATCTAACAGTGGAACGAAACGTTGAACTAACAAACCTCGACTACTGAAAAATACGACAGCTTATCTTGATAACTATTAGCTGTCGATAAAATAAATTGGTTACATCATTTTATATTTCAAAGAAACCTTTCCCGTAGAGAATATCCGATATTTAGCATTAGCACCTCTTTTCTGATTAATCGATAGTTTAGTGACTGGGTGCGTGCAGGAATGCCTTCCTTGCAGATTTAACGCTATTTAGGTGGCAATAAATCTTATTCCTCTATCCACTCCGGTTTTCCGTATTTAAGCAATTTTGTATTAAGGTTTTGTGTTTATGATATTTAGTACTTCATAATGGCTGTAATAAGTACAATAATTTCCTTGCCCAGCTGTCATACGTGATCGTTCATATATACATAATATTATATACGTTTATAAACATAGTGATGCTAATATATAATAATCAATAACACTGATCTGACGAAGTGAACGGTGTAAACAACTAGATCGTTTTCAAATTATCGATTAAAATCTCTTAATATGCGTTTAACCGAGATTACAAGTCTACGTGCACTCATTTATAAAGTGAAATTAGAGGTTAACGCGATTTTACAATCTAATGAGTCTGGACTCTGTAGTTCAGGGCCCGTTCCCTAAGTTGGACTCGGTACGGAAGTTTGATTATCTTGTGAGCAGTCAGCGTGTCGGCCGGGCTCCGTCTCACTGCCCGGGATCGTCCGTTGGAGTTAACAATGTTACGACGGCAACGCAAACGAATACATTACCCATCTCCTTTATTCAAGAAGTCTAAAAAAACTAAGCTGTTTTTTTAAAACGGACTAATGCCTATCCCACCGTTACTGAGTTCTTTTTTGGTTATGTAATTTTCATTTTTGAATGCGTTTCTAATATACTGCTGTCAAAATCCAATTTTACTTAAGTAGGTATGTCAATTACTTCATAAATAATTGACTAATACATACAGTGTGTTACCATGACCCAGGCTTTTACGAAAATGGGTAATAATACGCATTACTGGCAATCGTTTTCAAGTATTAAGAGTTGACAAATATTTAAATTAACTGTACAATTATTTTTATTTCGTTCGAACGATCAATGCAACGCGTGTACTGCTTAGTTGTCAAACGTTGCGAGTGGCTGCGATCTGTCATTGTCAAGTGCCAATTAACGATTTATTTTGAAGTACATTGCTTCTCAATTAACTTTTCTTAGAAAGTTAATTACTTTTAAAATTAGGATTTTTAAACAAATAATGCACATGGTTTGGCTAAGAATCTGCATCTCAATCCTCGGTTCAAATAAAAGCCTTCATCATGTTAACACACTGTATATTCCAACCATTTGACATTTCAATAGGGCATTTACAAGCGGAACTTCTACTAAGTTGTTACTTTACAGATATGATTTTTTTTAAAGATAAGTGCTCTTAACTACATCTCGTGACGTAATTTTTTTGTGCTGTAATAGATAGGTATCTGGAGTGATCTTCACGCACGTACATACCGAATGGACATCGAATTCTTCGGAGATGTGATAGTCACGAGCGGCCCCGGGCCCGCCGCCCGAGAAACGGTTCGTGTGAGTCTGATTTCCGTTGCTGTTGGAAATAAACAAGTAGAACCCTAATTTTGATATATTAAATACACTCGCGGTCAAAGAATATGGGTAGGGTGTAATTTTTCACAGAAAATACTGCAAACTGGCTGATTTCATAGAGTTTTCAAATATTTACAGAATAGGTAATTACAATTTATGTACATAGATTAAATATAACTTAATCTACTTATAAAATATAATCTACTTAACCTAACCTTTATCTTAGATTGGCCCTTGTGGCATTGTACCGAGGATGCTGGCGGCATTTCCTCGCTTAATCACTCAATACTGATGCGTTGTGCGAGGAAGTCGCCAGCTCTTCAGTCTTTAGTTACGTCAACCAGACGTTTCGCGATCTCAGCAAACTTGTACTTTTGGCGAGGCCCTTATATTTATTACGTTTTAAAAATTCGGCATTTTCAGCCGCAGCGGCATCTTTAAACGTAGTTCGTTGAAGATGGGACGGTGCCAGGATGTCTACGCAAGTAGCATCCCGTACCAACATCAGTCCCAAGCTTTGGAGGTCTCAGGTTTCTTACCATCATCTCTAATAATACCAGTAGGCTCAAGAAGAACAGTGATTTATTTGGTTCACTGATGGATATAAATGCATTGTCTACAATATTTTGTGTTAATTCATTGCGAGAAAAATGAAAAAGAAATCCACCATTTCTGCAAGGAATCGTAATAATACTCGACTCTCATGTGGATTTTATTATATTGGCGACTTACTAAGCAGCGACCGAAAAGTGTCACCCTGCAAGAAAACTCATCAATCAAGCTCTGCAAAAAGAATGAATCTACGGCGAGAGAACAACACTCGTGCAAACTTTATAAAAAATGAAATCTCTTCCCGAACCGTTGACACAAGGAATTGAAATATAACTCTGCGTTTGCGCGAGAAAAATTTACAAAAAGTATGCATTTAGTTTGTAAAGTTTTTCATTTGTACATAATACTTCTCCGAAGACCGATCTTTTTTACTAAGGAACGTGGTCTGTAAATGGCGTCCGACCATTTCAAAGTACGGATTCGGTTCTCTAATTATTTTTTCGTGATATTGACACATACGTTTTGGTGTCATATGACAGGCAGCATTCTCCCACGTTTTGGAGCGACTTTCAACACCACTGCGCGTTAGATTACTCTTTAATGGTTGTGAAACTAAATGAAGGTAAAAAGCGGCACTCCCTCGTGTGTCCACGGGTATGGTGTAGCACAAATATTTATCAACGAGTTCATTAATTAGCAAACGTTACGAGAACCAGTGAAGGTTATGCAACGACGGCAACGAGTATGTCAGTGTCGTATATCATAATCTCGGACGTGCCCGATGCCTCCGTGTGACCGCTGCATAGATAATGTGTGTGTGATTGCATAAAGTTGTGATCAGCATAAATATTGGTTATCCAATGTACCCCGTACCCTTTAAAACCGTGGGTGGCGTATGGCTGAACGTAACCAATAAGTGATCTTTAACCCGAGCATGAGCTTCTTAAGTGTAAGTAAAAGTGGGAGTTTTGTTACCATTTTCTATCATTCTCGATAGGAAATGTTAACAAAATTCCAATGCTTCAACTGTTTATATCTGCCTGGTTTTAATTTTGACATGAGATGACCCTGTCAAAAGAGAAATGCGCAAGTAAATGCTCGCTAAATGGTCGTTTTTTAATTTCACAGAAAATACAAAATTACTTTTTTCCCGACCCAGTCTGTTAATTTTTGCTTTAGGCATTTTAACATTTTTAACACGAATGAGAATGTAGAGTTTGAATAACACGTACATATTTACTGTCCAAAATTTCCCCGTTCTGTCATATTATGACGAAAGGGGGAATTAACATTATGATTAAAAACTCCGTTGTATAGACCTAAATAATAACTGCCCATACTTCCTCCACCGGTAGGGGTTTCCAAACTTTATTACACATCTACTTTCTAAGAGGGAAAATAACCCCCAAAAGATATAATATTAAACCTGTATGTTAAGATCATGTGTAGATAAGATACTTAATCATATTAGCATCCCACTAAGAGATCTCTATGCTCCCTCCGAAGCGCGCTCCCAAAAAAAGGTTATGAGAATTTCTGCTCCATCGGATGCTTATAAAGTTCATAGTAAGTAGGTATATGATTAAATTGTCAAGTCACGATGGGAATAGGTCGAGGGACCATCTACTTGGCTCACTGGTATTATATCAAAAAAACATTTGCAAATAATGCTGACAAAACCATCAAATTAATGGTTAGACGCGGCGGCGTCGGCGGGCCGTCCCGCGGGAGCCGCGCCATTTGTTACGACCGTCCGCGCGCCCGGCCGGCCACCATTACTCAATCCGCTGATTCTTTGTCGTGGACCTTAAACATCACTGTTTATCTATTTGTCCAATCAGTGCATAGGTATCGGATCCAAAATAAATTATGGCGGTACATTCTATTTTGGCGTAGTATGCCCGAAACGGGTTTCGGCCAAATTGTGATAAGGGATATTAATTATTATATAGGAAAATTGATTATATATTAACCCCCTTATTCATAAACGTTTGTTAACTTAACAAGCCGCTAAAATTGTTTGTCACTTTCGGTCTTAACAGTGTCCATAAGAGCAAAAGGGACAAACAATTATTAGCGGCTAGTTAAGTTAACAAACGTTTATGAATAAGGGGGTCAACATTCACTACCTATTAAGTATCTACCCTGTTGTATTTACCTACTTCTATATTTGATCTATATTAGGCTTTAATTATTTAACGGTGACGTAACGGAATAGAAATAACTACGCTTACCTACTAATGTACAGGTATTTAAATATAGAAACACAGAAATAGATAAAAAAATGTGATTAAAATGTCAATATACATATAAAGTTGGTAAATAATCATGAATGTAATTTCATCTTTAAGGAAAAACAGATTTAAATATTTAAAGGCAAACGAGCAGATAAAATCGCTGATTTTATTTTCATGCGGTTCGAGATGTTGGTTCATGTTAGTTTCTAGTAATAGTATGTACTATGTAGGTATCGTAGGAATCATGGGACTCAAAAATTTAAAATACGCTTGATACCTGTAATGTATCTTGCAATTAACCGCAAATAATTTTAATTCGAGATTAGGTCATTGTCATCATAATCTACTAAAGAAAAAAATAGAATTACCTACATACGTAATGATTTTGCAGATATTATATTACAGCTCATAATTGGAATGCGTAACGTCTGGCGAAATGTATGAGACGCCGCAGACGTTCAACAAACATCGACATCAAAGATTCACAAGCTACATATATTGCCAATTCTTTTCTCTCAAACGTAATAAATACCATTTAAACAATCCAGAAAACGTCAGACGCTGTGGCATTCTTTAGTAGAAACTCTTAATCCGACGTTTATATTCTTTAGCTTACATTCAGATTCCTGAAGTGAGTAATAATTCATGCAGCAGTACGAAAAGAAGCGGGGATGTGTTTATGCAATATAAACGAGCCAGTCTATTTTCGCTTACCAATCTTGTGTGGCTTTATCCTCGAGTCGAGTCGACGGATCGAATACTGCGCCCTCTTATTCTAGCAGCGAATGCGATGTACATTCTGCTAATCATTGCTATTTATTTTAGATTTCCAACAAATAATTGCATCTTACATCATTTCATGAAAGTTACATCAATTCTATAGCCTATCATTCTCCTCTCAGCCAAAAGACGTCTAATGATGGACAAAGACTCCCACGTCCCTAAGGTCGGTCTCCTAATATGGCTCAAAATCATTCAGATCAATGAAGTTCTATTCTAAAAGTTTCCCTTCGTCACATCAGGAATGAGCAGATCCGCAGGAGAGAGGCAAGGTAGTCGGCATAGCTCAGAGAATTACCAGACTGAAGTGGCAGTGGGCCACATTGCTCGCAGAACCGAAGGACGCTGAAGCAGAAAGGTTATTAAGTGGCTAAATGATGCAGCGTGGGAAGGTTCCAAACTAGATAGACCGACGACCTAGTATCGACAACAAATATCGGGAAACCATATTGGCTAAGGGCATTGAGTGACCTTCAGAAATTACTTAGTAGTTAGGTATTTAATTATTTAAATCATATTTTATTTATGCCATAACAGTATTAGGTATCTAATATTACATCGATCTTTATGATGGCGACTGTATAGGTAGGTAAGGTAACGAAAACATTTCTTAAAAAGTAATAAATCCAAGCTATCACCTTACTGCTATTTATGAATTAGAAACTTAAAACAAACATGACACATTAGTGGTCGTAAACGCAACAATGTTGCATCTTGGAAGGTCCTATATTATGTAGTGACTAAGTTCACTGTTACATAACCTGACGTTTAATAACCGTTTTCCTGTCAAGCTGGCCATTACATATTACACGCGTAGTAGCCAATGTGTCATTCAATGCATTGTCCCGTAGCACAGCAGTTGATTACTAATAATTCATGTATAAATATTGTTTTGCATCTGCGTGGTGAATATTTTTAATTGAATAGGTTTGCGAATACACATTTGCATTGTTGAACGTCATTCGCGTGAAGTAATGCAATCAATAAACGCGCCTTGAATTCAATATTAATGCATGAATGTTCTTGAGACATCATGGTCATATTGGTCATCTCTATAGGTACAGTTGCGTTCAGAATTGCATGGACGATTTATCAATGAATTCATTCATAAACTGTCCATGTAATTTTGAACACGACTTTACCTATTGGAGAAACAACCTACTAAATATTAAATATTTTATAAATACACAGTAAAGTTCTGATGATTTACTAGTGATGTATGATATGTGTCAATTGGTACCCATGGGTGCCTACTCGTATTTCTCATCTTGCTTGGATTCAATGTTTGTTTGGAAATGCGTGTTTTAATGTTGTCATTATAAACTGTTTATATTATAAAGCCTGAAAATTATAAGGGCCGCAAAACTCATACAGAACCCAGTATTGCCAATGACAACACTTACAATTGATAACTACATTTCACAGCGGTACATAACTGTTAATTAATTTTACCTTTTTTGACTTCTAGATTGCACGTTTACTTAAATTACTTGGGTTTCTCGTGGACACGTACATATATAGAATTACATAAATGCTGTGAAGTTCTCTTCAGCGTATGGATATGCGATAACTTTCGTATTTACTTAATCCTTTTTCGGTTTGAAGTTTTATTTTCTTACATGACCAGATAATTCGTATATACTATACCTACTGCCTTATAGTTGTGAAACCTTATATGTAGACCGATGATTCACGGACACAAAACGCACGGCTTGAATTCGGTAAGTTGAAATATTGCCGGGTCCTCGATCGTGGGTCATTGAGGAAGGGTTCGGGTGGTCATTGGACATGGTGACGGAACGGCCTTCAAATGGCCCGCCTATCTATCCTAGTTAACTTTACCCTATTTCTCAAGAAAACGTGATGGATTTGGGACTTAATATATTGCCACATAAACTTCAGTTATGGCCTGCGATTGCTCGACTCCATATCGAGTTATGTGAAGATAGGCCATGTCTGATGTCTGCCTCGGATAGTGCTATCAGTTACCACATTAAACGGTCGTAATTATCTTAATGAAGCAAATGGTAGGTGCTTTAGTTTATGATTGACCATTAAAAATATAAAGGTGCTAAGCGGTTTAAGATGGTGCTAATGCATAAGAGTAGGTAATAAAGATTTTATCAAGAGTAGGAAAGCCTGAGCTAATGAATTAAAAATATTTTCGAAGTAATCGATGTAATTGAGACCAGTTTTAATAACCCATTGTCTTGCGTTTATTACCGATAATTACAAGTTATTAAGTTAAAGTGATTAAAGGCCATTGTTATAAGCTCATTGTCAGCTCTGGCAGGGTAACTACTGCTTGTAGTTGCTTAAAGCCAATCGAACGTTTCTACAAAATTCAAATAGTAGACTAAAAATTCTACCCTTTTTTTCTTATTTATATACAACTTACATAATTAGGAACGATTTAACACTGAACTAAGTAGGTACCTACCTAGGCAATATTTGTTTGGACTATGTGAAATATTCAATGCGATCATACCCCCGATATACCTAAATATAAATAGGTAAGTAGTAACACTGGTAACCATGAACAAAAAAACTATAAGAAATAGATATTCCCTAATTAACATAACACAACCAAGGCCTGCTAAGTGCTAAGGCAGTCTCTGAAGCGCTAATATTTTAACTCTCCATGGGAGTATTGAGTGATTGCTGGTAAGCTACTACCAATAGTTCCTAATAAATTGATAAAATTGTAACAAACGAAGTGGAAATTTGCTTCAAAGCCAACTCGATCACTATCGTAAATTTCTCCTCTACGATACGTTAACGGATGTGCCTTATGCATGACATTAGATTTGTCGTTTCTCATAAAAATTTATAAATACTACCTATGTAGGCAGGTACGTGTAACATACTAAATAGTTTACATGAACCTGCACATACGTAGGCACCACACCCAGCCAGGAACAAGCCTGCTCTAGACAAGCCGGTATACCAGGGGGCACGCGGTTTTTTTAGGGGTAGAGACATTAAAATATGTAACTATCTGTAACAATCACTGAGTTTCCAACGTGGTGTTTAACCATGAATCACTTCCCTACTCACGCTAACCATTGATTCTGACTTCTGAGTCACATGCGGCGCTAAAGATATTCTCAGAATAGCCCTAACCTTGAAAGCTACATTCGAGCAAATAATTTGACCGATCTCTTTTAGTACAAGCAAGTGAAAAAGTTGAGGAGATTACTTTGCTTAATCCACACTTCTTAATGACAGAGATAAAGTTCAGAAATGTTAATGGGTTTCCTGTTTCTCAAAGTTTATAATTATATTTTGAGCGGGCAATGTATCATCCTAATGTTAATCAACTCATGTGTCCTAAAAATAAGGCATAGGTAATTTATCATAGCTTCAAACTATTTAAAACATAACCATATCATAATAGCATGGAATACATTTCTTAAATAGCCATGTAACTACATGCATCAGGTACACAATTAATATTATAACCTAGTTCCGAGAGATTTCGTATAGGAATGAGATACTCAGTAAATAGCATAGGTACAATGTTATGAAGGTGCTTATTTAATATTTTTTATTAGTAAGAGTACAGCCGTAGTGAACAATTGGTTCCCTTCTTATTTTCACGGAAACAACATTCGAATTATATTTCTGTCTGTGTTACACTGAAGAGTGTATTGGATACTCAAGTTCAATGTGACAGCAGTTAATCAATACGCAAGTTAATTTCCGTGAAAAGCCGAAATGAAAGAATTAATTCACTATATTTGTATATGTTTTATGGCTTTCGGAATAGGCATTTTTTTATTTACAATATTTTTTAATAGGACTGTTAAGGTGTAATGTCACTATGACGAAGTTGCCGAGGGGCCCAGAGTTCCAATGGTTTGACTGCGCAATTAAATGTACTCTAACTCTATAGTAGGGCCTCGTGGCGTGGCATTGTACAGTCGACGTCAAAGATATCGTTACGGTTTAAGTGCCAAAATTATGTTTACTTTACATGACTTTATTGCCTTGACATTGAGGTCGTGTAAATACATTTTTGGCACCTAAACCGTAAGGATATCTTTTACTTACGTCGACTGTACCAAGACTATACTGGCAATATTCCTTCGCTGTATCGTAATATCGATATGCACAAGCGGGGGCCCATAAACTTAAAGTTTCTACACCAAAAGGTATCAAATGTTAGTACCTAACTCCAGAAGCTGATTGATATCTATTTTTGGTAAAGTACCAATCACAATTATTAGGACCTAATTATTAATAATGGCAGTCGTATAAGTCAATTACAGCACATTGAAACGCTATTAAGTTAATTAAGGACGATGGTATAATAAAATATTAATCGATGCACCTACGGATGCGGCAAACAGCAATAATTCTCATAAACAATTATTATCATTAAGATATTTACGTGACTGAAAGTCACACTAACTGAACAGTTCTTTAGATATAGTTAGAATTAGATACAGACTAAGAAAATCTCCTGTAATGTGATTCATTAAAGGGAGTATGTCTAACCATTTCCTAGCTTAGTTGTCTGGTAGGATAGACTGCATAGGTAAGTGCCCTAATGGACCAGTACGGAGACCGTCTGCATCGACTAGCATATCAGTGAATGTACAGATCGATTTATAGCTGGTACGAGATTAGGTCTGTCAATGTTATTCCTGTTAGACGTTTGATTCATCATCATCATCATTGTAAATCCGTCTTATCTATAGGACTGTATGGGAATACAGTGAGGAATGTAGCCAGTACAGGAGTACAACAAAAACAAATATAGAGTAGAAAATACTTGTAGAAATTCAATTCATTCAATTATATTCAATCTCTTTAATGTAAAAACACATGTCAACAATCAATATACAAATACAGCATACTATACTAATAAAAACCAATAAAAATAAAATCCAAATTATTTTAAATTTCTAGTTAAAAAACAAATATAACGACCATTAATATAATTTGTATAATGAAAATAAGCTTTTTACGTAATTTGTATGGCATTATATATTTAAAAATGTTGTTTTTTAATAGCTAGTGATTTACAAATTTTAAATAAATAAATACATATAATATTCATCTACACTACCTACAGTAATTGTTGTAATGTGATCACCATTTGGACGAGGATGTGAAGCAGGTATATTTGAATATATAGATTGCGACATTCTATAATAGCGAGTTGTTTTACTGAAGCTTTCCTTAGGCCAATCCACGCCACCTCATTCCACTGCATATATGGATCTTTTCTATAAATACAGGGTGCTTAGCCAAGTTGCCAATCGCTTACGCTTAGTAGCGTATCGTAGTTTTCCCTCTCTGTCACTCTTTCATAATAGTGCGACAAAGACAGTTAACTGTCTTTCGTTTACGAATGACGATGAAGCGTTAGCGATTGGCAACTTGTCTAAGCACCCAGGCGTGCTTAGATATCTGTGACCACCCTGACTGCTCTGATATATTTGATGGCAGCTGTGCCTATAATATCAACTTCAACAAGTCATGTAGTACGACTACGGAGCCCTAGGAACCCACTACTGACTTGTATTTTGCATATTGCAAAGCTGTTAAATGGCAATGCAACTCGAGTGTATCCTAAATCCTTGGCCTGATTTTTTTGGATTGCTTACCCTGTTTTTATGGTAATTTACAAGGTAAAGCGATGTAACACGGTATAATTGGATTTCTTAGATTTAAATATTTTTTTAATAATTTGGGCCTTGTGGCATTGTACCGAGGATGCTGGCAGCATTTCCTATCGCAATGCTGATGCGTTGTGTGAAGTAGCCGCCAGCTCTTCGGCCTTTAGGTACATACGAGTAATATTGTTTAAATTCTCAGTGGCTCTCAGTCCCAAAACGTGCTTTCAGATACCCAAATTACCTACTTACTTCTGATATGACGGGAAAAATGGTTATTACTCGTATTGTTTTTCACTTACACGGGTTATAACGATACCGCAGAAAGTTGGTCGGAGATAATTTTCAATTTATTGTAAATTACAATTAGGTACTTCCACAATTTCGTCAGATGATGTGCTTACCATAGAAAAAATCAACTGCGAAAGACTCTGGTTGTCACGGGATTCGAAACCGCTTCCTCTGGATCGCCGCTCCAACGTGCTTCCAATTACACTAGACCACCTTCCGTGAATTTACAGCGAATTTAGTCAATGGTATTGTGAAGCTAATCACTAGCGACATCTGTACTTAATGTTTCGAAGGTACTGGATGCTAAGCCAAGTTGCCAATCGCTAGCGCTTAGTAGCGTATCGTAGTTTTCCCTCTCTGTCACTCTTTCATATTAGTGCGATAAAAACAGTTAGCTGCCTTTCGCTTACGATTGACAATGAAGCGCTAGCGATTGGCAACTTGGCTAAGCACCCTGGCCTACTTGGTTTCATGTACGTTTTATTGGAAGTACCCACAGAATTAGATTTGGATAGAAGAAACAAGTTCATTCATTTGTATGGCGGCCGAGCGTGTCAGTTTTTGTACTGAAGTTGTTACTTGCCTATGATTTTAAATATGTCTCAGGCCCTTGAGTATTCATATTTTTTTGTGTTGTTGCAATTAATATTACTTAAGGAGGCATTATTAATGTTTTTGTTCCCTTCAACTTACAAAATTTGACGCCCGAAAGCTACAAGCTGCGACTAAAGACGGACAACTCAGTAGATTTTACTGAGTCCATTTGACACGCTAAGTAGATACGTTTGCTTGATCTATGGTATATATGTCATCTGTGGAAGTACCTATACCTCTAATAAACCTATCGACTATTATTTGTATAATGTTTATATTACAAGGAACCAGAAACGCGCTGACGCATTCATGAGTGAGGGCCGATAGAGAAGACCGGCCGATCGGGATTAAGTGTTCCACTCGTGCGGGCTATTCTGTCGAATAAAGATAAATGATTGCGCGCGGGCGGGGCGGTAATTAGCTGTCAGTGATTTCAATTCATATGAGGGTGGATTAGGCGATGTTGTGTTGCTGACGGGTAATAGGTCAGATAAAGGGATAATTCCGTTTTAATATTTTTTATTGACGTAGAAAGTCTAATAAATACCTACATACATACATACTCATACAAAATAGTACATTGTGCATCAAGGGAGGTAAGTACAGAAATACTAACGAGAGTGTTAGAAGCCCGACGCCGTTAGGCGGAGGGATTTTATGACTCGAGTTAGTATTCCGCTTACCGACCGTGATACATACAATGTTTTTCATCACACTTGCCAACCAAAAAATAAGTTTTAAGACATAATATTATTAAATGACGTACTGACATTTCTATTACTCCCTAGGGAATTTCACTTTTCTATTACTCCCGCTACGCTCGCAAGCAATGGTGCGCTTAGACAGCAAGTGTGATGAAAAGTCTTATACATACTATGTACATGTCTGTACGAGGTTACATTCAGCATAGGTAATCAAATTTTACTTTGTTGTTGTTGTAGTTCCCAGAGCACCTCTTTTTATCTTGAACAACCTTTTTACGAAGCATAGTTTTATGTAGTGATGTGAATGCCAAAAATATGTACAAACGTTAAAAAAAACTTCTAACTTCTCAGTTCGTATTATAAAAAAAATCAATACCTAGGTAGGCTTAGGTTAGCCAGAACCACATGAATACCGAGTAGGTAACAACTTTTCCGAAACCTCGACCGCAGGTTTAAATTTTGGAATTGTAAAACTTCCGAGATTCTTAGTATAATCTTATATTATACAGGTTGATTTTTTATGAATAAAAAAAATATTGAGGGTTCATATTTTAAATCAATATATTTTTGAGGGTTAATTCTGAGGTCATACTGATGAACTTTTACTATGGGACCGACATCAGATTTGTCAAAAAAAACTGATATTCCATACTTTTCCGTCTACTAATATCTCAGGGTTTGTATGGAACATCAGATTTATATTATACCTACTATATTATAGCTACTAGCAAGACAAATATCCAAGAATATATTATTCTTGTCTAGTGAAAACACCCATTCTTAGATGGAGACATTTTTCTTGACTTAAGAATACATTTACTTGGATTTACACAATATCACCAAGAATATTTATTTTACTGACTAAAGTATTCCTTTTCCGCGTATATCTGGGTTATTGGAATCTAATTTTCAGCATAATGCTTATTTTTTTGGGAATCTAAGCCTCAAACACTCAGTCATGAGTCAGCTGTATTAGACCGGCGGTTCAGCATGGCGAGGACTAATTGGCTGTCAGCTATGAGCGGCGAGTGGCGGGTGACGCGCGGTCGTGACATTGGCCGAATCAAAACAAAACAATACGTCGTTGGTGATTGCTTCTGCGTTACCACACGTACCATGTCTGTAGCATACGGAGGTGCTTTGATAGGACTTGATGGCATCTAAAAATATATTTATATGGGTATGTGAAATCCTGTTTAAGATCTATCTATCTATACATATAATAAAACTGAAGAGGGTTGTAAGTCTCTACATGGAAGATATTTACAAAAAAATATTGGAGAAGTCTGAAAATCAATAATAGATCACATTCTGTTTAATTTATATACCTATTTGTTTCTGTTTGTCAGTTTATTGGACATATCACGTCTAGGACTCATCACGAAAAACGGCTGGATTTTGATACGTACGTTAAATAATACTTTTTTAATTTATTTATTGTAAATATTGAATGTAGGTCTAAAACCTCACAATACTCACAAATCCATAAGTCAGCTTAAAGCAAGGAAGTAGGTTCCAAAATGAATTAGGTTCGAAATAAATATTAAAATGGTTAATGATAATTTGATAATGAATGATTAAGTCTAGCAAAAATATGTATAGATAATGTGATAGTGGCAATCTAAATTGAAACAAGTAGGTATGTGCCGTTGTTCAGATTTAAAAAAATATATTATGATAGTCGGATTTTAACATTCTCTTTTTTGAAAGTTGGTTAAAAATAACAAAAACTGTTACTGACAGGCATAAATAAACAGATCTGTCGTAAAATGTTATTCAAGTTAGTAGCGTTAGTTGGACGCTTGTTCATCTATATACAGCGAAACGTTTCTGTAAGCAAATCTAAACCTGGTCCGTGATTACGTGTGATTGGTACGAATACCGAGGCCATACTTATACTAGTTATCAGAGTCAATGTGTTGGGCGATGAAAGGAATGGTCCAGCCTCCACACGTCGCCTTCATTAGCATTGTACACTCATTAACGGGACAAACCAACACATAACCCGTCTTCACATATACCTGCTTATCTCAGCTCAAAAATAAATTTTGTTTCATTCATCCAATGTGAAATATAAACGTGTGTGTTAAGGAAATTTATAAGACAACGTGTTTTCATTTGATAATCTTTTGCTGCAGCGTTTAAAGGAATGTTATTGTTCAAAAGTTTCAAGACATACAATAATAAAGAATTAAAATAAAAACACGACTAGTCCAAACAACAATAACGTATCTTCAAGTACGATTGTTATTTTCAGACGATAAATAACGAAAATATCTAGAACAAAGATCATGGTTTTTGCGGCTGTGTTTTTGTTGGTCTTCCGACAATATTGGATGTCGCAAGGGAACGATTAAATTTATTTTGCTATGATTCAAGGTTCAGTGGCTCCGCCAGCCAAGGCCTGGTTTCCGAGGTAGCCAAACGACAAAAAATATGAATCATTACGCTTCATTTAAATCGAATAAGGTTGTTTTTTTATACGTCGGTTTACATACGGATAATATTGAGTGAAATCTTTACATAATTTTTACAATTGTGATTAGTATTCGAGTTTAGTGAATTCACAATATATTGTGACAATTTAAGTTAGACAAGTTGGCTTTATAAAGCATGGTGCTGTGCTACTTGGAGAGGTTCCGCGTTTGGCGAGAATCTTGCACAATGTCATTCAGCATATTACAAAACTTTGCTATTCAATCAGGGAACGAAGGAACGTTTCGCAGTTTTCGCATTTCCATCTTTTTATTCCGAGAGAAAAACTCAATAGGAATCTGGGATCCACGTGAGAGGCGCGGGAGACAGAGGCTCGCGTATAAATCAGCGGCGCATGCAGGAGCCTGAGACAAAGTAATGAGCTAATTACATTAGCCGCTGGAAATACCAACTAAATGCTAGGAATCTAGAATCTATGAGCGACTATCAAAAGGTTTATTTTTATTGGGAAATAGATACTGACATGAGATGTTTGATTTATCGAATAAAATGTCGAATACTTATCTAGTATTCATTCGTTTTTGTCTAAATATTGTAAATAAGGGATCAAAAAAACCTGTCCAATTCTACGTAACTAGATGTAAGGACAATTCTCATTTCTTTATTCCTCGTTATCTGAAAACCTTATTGATGGGTTTAATCTTTCAGGCATTATATAATTTCTCGGTATGTTCATTCTGATATAAACTAAAATCGCCTTTTCTAAGTAAGTTGTTTTTAGTAAGAATAGGTAGGTAGGGTAGAGAGGGGCTAGTTGAGCACATTTGAGTTTATCGCGGTGTAATTCCTAAGCAATAGGTTTTAAAATTATAAAATCTACTGCAGTTGGTAGGAAATTTAATAGAGCAAAAACGTCTCCAGACACTTTTTCTTTTTTGTTTAAGATTTCACAAAAAAATATCTTAAAGTAATAAAAGTCAGATATGCTCATCATGCCCCGATACCGAGGTAAGTTGAGCAGGCCCAAAATTACAAGGAAAAATAGCCTTTTTAACACGATCAGGCATTTTTTTATATAACGTTTTTTTACAGAATAATTAGAATATTGAAAACACCCTAAAAAGCCATTTTATGACAAAAATACCAATAATAGCCAGTTATTAAAAAAATCCATACTAAATTCCATTGATCAATTTGCCCCATTGCAAATTGCTCAACTAGCCCCTGGACTTTGATTTATCACAAAAAATATTAAAATCAAATACGTAAGAGATGTGCTAAAATTATAGTTACAATTCGATAAACACATAAACGGACTATGTATTCATATTAACAAATATTACTGGTAGCACTTCTTATCGCAGATCTAGGCGATAAATCCAAACATTAATTTTTAACTTTTAAGATCAAAAAAATATAGATGACTTTTGCCACCATGTCGTGCTCCACATAGGAACTTGTTATAGGTTCTTGTATTTATTTTCACTAGACCTCTCTTTTTGCAATTTAATGTCCTAGCCTAACGAGTGTAGTTTCCAAGATATTTAAGTTGCTCAACTTACCCGACTGCTCAACCTGCCCCTCTCTACCCTACATTTTTATTTTTCTGTGTTATCCAATATCTTAGGTAACCACTTTGTAGGAACAGCTAATCATTGAATTTCAGTTAGGTGCTAACAGTTTATCTCGTCTGTAGACCACACATTAGTACTATAATTCACTTGCTAGACAGATTCGAGAAACCAAATGATACAATCCATTATACGAACGGAGTAGCCGATAAAGGCTCCGTGCGAACTAAAATATCATAGGGACTATCAAGTTCGTAATCTAGGATAATTTAAATATGGCCTTTTGTCTACGCAGGTACTTAGTTTATGATATTCGATATTTACATATAATCGTTATATAATGTAAATTTATTTTGTTTGCAAGTTAAATTCTTACCTATAGAATTCATGGAGTAAAAGAGGATTTGTGATACTGAGACTGCGCTGCGTGCAGCAGGCGTTGGCTTTCTAACGGTTTAACTGGTTTCTCGGTTGCCTCTCAGCTACCTTCCCGATACTGAATATTAATTACAAAAACTTCTATTCAGCCGGGCTTATACAGCGTGACGAAATAGATTTGTATGTTAGTTATTTTCACGCAATATTTATTATAATCTAAATGCTGGCAGCTGTCTTCTCTGAGCCGGCAAATTGCGATACCGTACATGCAATTAAATTTGTTCATTGTGATAAATCACTGTCGGTATATACCTTTATATTAAGGTGTGTCTAAATTACACCCTGTAATCAAACCTATCAAAGTAGGTACTTTTAAGATTTCAAACACCGCATTTACCGCTCTTGACTGATACAGTAATTATCAATTAGCGATTCCTAGTTATTTTTTGCTTTGCGGCCTGGAAATTCGTTTTTAGAGACAAATGAAATATGTTGAATAAATTATTTTTGATGGCGAGTGGGTTTGTTTTTTATAGGGACCGGTGTCTGTCGGCTAAGTGCTCTGTTTTTAACGTTGGGCGTGCGATTTAGTGACGGAAACCCTCAGAGCCTCGTGGAGAGGTGATATATAATGTATATAAGTAGGTATACTACATAGTATGATTGGCGTATGTCACGCCTTTTATAATTGGGTAAGAGATGAGACGACAGCGGGCCAATATTGTAAATATCTACAAGTATATTTTTTTTGTCACTATAGATATTTAGGGGACACAATTTTAAACCTTAATTAAATGCGATTTAAAAAAAAATTTGGTATCAGAAATATATTCAGTAGAAATATATCGAATGTTCAAGGCAGATGAACATGTAGATAAACATTTAGCCTACGAACCTAAGAAGGGAATCAATATTGGGAATGGAAAATCTAAGAACGTAAGTAACAAAAATAATTGAATATACATATACTAACCGACTCTAACTTTGAATAAATTTAATAATATACCCAGATGTAGCTATCCTCTTTCTCAAGAATTTATTAGGCTGCAACATTCTGATTTAAAAGTTTTCACGGCCATCCATTACCCCAGTCAGAAAGTGCCGGCCGAAAACAATGTGTAAACAGAAACAATTTCGCCCCGAACCCGAATCACGACGCCCGCCTCAAACTTGGTAATATTTTTTGTAATCAATTTTAAATTTGGAGTGGAATCGTGACCCAAACGCGTGAGCCTCTAGTCTCGCGGGGCTTCCGCGCAATTGGGCTTCAAGCGTACCGCCGGTCCAAGGTAACATATATCATTGTAGGTATTTTGTATTGGATTGATCATATTTTGAATATGGAGATGGATATGTATTATGTCATATGTGGGAATTTCTGTTAAACATGTGATACGGCTTTAAGCTTGTAGGGCAAAAGTATTCGCCAATTCAACTGTGTTTGTATAAATTGTATTGTAGGTTCTTACATAACTATAAGCTAACTTTCACCTTTATCTTACAAGATTTTTTTATGATCTACTTCATCATCATCATCATCATCAGCCTATAATAGTCCACTGCTGGACGTAAGCCTCTCCTATGAACTATGCGTATAGACGCAGACGCATTAGGAGGTAAATGCCCATAATCGCCACGCTGGGCAAGCGGATTGGCGATCGCAGTAATGTGTCCACTATGATGACGCTGCTGCCCATCATCAATCTTTTGTCAAATAATAGTCAGTGACACTTCAGTCCCTTAGTCGACTTTTACGACACCCGCAGGAGGAGTTGGGGTAGTGACAAATGTATTCTTACTGCCGTCACCACACAGCCATGATCTACTTACATACAAGTATTTATATTTAGGCATACACGTGCTATGTTTTTAACCAACTTTATTCGATGTGTGACGCATAACGTGTTTTATAGTAAAGTTCATAATTCTGCACCTACACTTTTACATACTTTAATCCATTGACAATGACAAGCTTTTTCACTTTTAGGGGCACCGAATTAGCGTGAGATTAAAAAACCTAGTCAGGATTTAACAACAACTAAGCACTAAATAAAAAAACGGTCTTGGTGTTCATTTTATAAACTGTACGTGATATTACAATATCAAAACGCCGACTAAATTTAAATTCCTAAATATTAATTGTCGTTACAAACCTGACTGCAATTTACGTTTTTTAATCTCACGTCAATTGGGTTGGGTGTCCCTAAAGCTGAAAATGCCCAAACATGCGGTGAAAAATTGGTTACCTTATATTTTAATAAATTCGACTTTAAATAAATTTCTATGCTTCAAATACGATCCCATTATAACTACCGAAATAAAACTATTAATACCTATAGTTAGAGCGAAGATCCAAATGTTTTTGATAAATATATTGTACGAGAGATTAAACTTTATACCAAACTTGTGGGCATTTGAATCTTCATTGCGCTCACCCATATAGAAAATATTCGTATTTGATGTTTTCTACGAGCCCCGATGCAGTGGAGTTCGTCTAGTTCAAAACAATTTTTACAAAATTTTTAATATTTTAAAAATGATCCCATTATGCTAATGATAAATTGTATGAACGTTAGTTATGGTTAATGTACTACATTTCAAGAGACACAACAATCTGAAGTACGCTTTTGTTGTTTAATAAATCGATTTTAACAAACCAGTGTCTAAATTATATTTTCGTTCACCACCGTAATTCCGCGCTTATAAGCTTGACGCAAAATTCGCAGTGCATCAGGTGTACCATGTCGTCTTTAATATTAATGGCGTTCTTTACATTCATTGATTATTTACAAAATTAAAAATTGTGGAAAAAATTTAAAAAAATACCTCTCGTAAAATAGTTTTTTTTTATTCTGATTTATTAAGTCCAAATATTTTATACTCAAAGAAACTACTTTAGTACTACTATTGAATAGTGAAGGTTTTGCCCCCGGATGAACGGAATAATCTCGAAAAACTGTCTAACTGGACGAGAACATATGCATCGGGGCTCGTACCTCAACAATGGCATTTGATATTTTTTTACTAATTAAATTAAATGACTGTAATCGATATTAAAAAATATACTTTCTAACGTTGTCATGGTTTATTATAAAACTGTTTTTTTATTTTATTTTAAGAACGGTTTTATATAACTTTGCATTAACTACTATATCATGTTTCTTATTTTACACTGTACACTATTTATTGACTTGTGTTATATTATCATTATGTATATCAATAAAGAATAAAGTCGATAGACTCGGACAATATTGAGCTAGTGTGTAGATATCTCAGTTTGGGTTGTTGAGTGGGCTGTCAATGATACTAATAATTTAATTGGCGACTTGAGTGGGATGTTAATTATACAATCAAGCGATCTGACGACGAACACAAACATCTTTTTATGTGATGATTATTAGAGTAAACATGCTAAATTCTGCGTAAAAGATCTGAAGTTACGTAAAAAGAAATCGATTATTTTCAAATCATCCTTGCATCTAAGTATGTAGGCGAAATTAAATTTGTATATAATTTTGACTCCTTTTCTATGATCAAGGACGTTATATTGTATCATTTTTGTAACGTCATGAGGTCATAATACATACCTACATATATACTTATATACTATAAAAACTAACCAGGTGCTTAGACGAAAAACATTTAACAACGGTAATGTCGATAATTATACTTAATTAAATAGTTCATTGTTTTAACGATAACCAAAATGAAATTATTTATGTTTTAATAATGAATAGGATGACATTAGGTTCGATAAAATATTGGCTAATGATATTTTTGTAGATGATCGTACCCCGAGTTCCCAACGTAGACTTGCTAATTCCCTCGCGGAACCGGCAGGTAAAAACCGAGTGCCACCTGTCGTGCACGTGGCAGGTTTATTTTTAACCCAGCACACCTTTTCATCCATTTCAAGTGGCCATAATGGTGTTGATGGACCACATAAAAGGATCATTTAAATGTTGTTCAAGTCTTTTTGCTATTGGCCATTATGAGTGAAATTTTAATTCCTAATTTAATAATAATTAATTTATATTATGGCGATTACCCAATAAGCTCTGTGTTTTTATATTGAAACAATAAAAGTTTACTAACCAGGGATCATCCATTAATTACGTCACACCTCAAGGGGGAGGGAGGGGGTCCACAAAATGTGACATATCGTGACAGGGGGGAGGGAGGAGTTCTATGTTTGTGACGTCACAATCCTCACATACATGAACATAAAAGAAAAGAAAATCCAAAATCCTTGGATGGAGGAAGAATAAGTGAATTTTCTCTTCCTTAATTTTATAAATCATTTCAAGCAATCCTAATAATTTATAAATGTGTGGAATATTTAGTAGGTGTATTTTTCGCGATTTCGATTTTGGTTAAAATTAATGAATATGACTTACGTATCCGCAAATTAGGGTATAGGTAAATACAATTTCGCCTTATAAGTGTACATGTAGCTCTATCAAACCTAAATACAGAATGCTTTCACTGTCAAACACGAAAAAAAATTAACAAGTCGATAATCTAGACAGACAGATGGTTTGGTTAACTCGCCATCTGCTTAACCGAAACAAAAATAAAAGCAAATCCATAAAAGGTTCATAGGACTATACATACCTGTTTGAGACACAGGTATTGAATTTTATAGTAGCTACGAATGATTTTTAATTTTTAAGTGTCCAGTTTATATTATGTTTCAGAAATGGATATGAATTATTTTATTAAGTAAGTTAAAACTTCGTTAGTTTCATTGAATTAAATACGAAAGGAAATATGAACTGCATAAAATGGTAGATTTTTTGAGTAGATGAGCTTAATTTCTATTATCTATCTAATACGGGGACACTGGTTTTTGTGTACCTACTATTATACATAAAACACGGAAGGACAACGATATCACTACATAGTATAAAATAAAGTCACTTACTCTGTCCCTATATCCCTATGTATGCTTAAATCTTTAAAACTACTTAACGGATTTTGATGATTTTTAATAGATAAGAGGAAGGTATTAGTATTAGCCTTGTACCCGTGCAAAGCCGGGGCGGGTTGCGAGTATTTAATAAAAAACGTATCTGGGATAAGTGTTAATACCTATAACATATGCAATGCTACTTGCACGGGTTAGGCACTGGTCTCACCGCGACCTACTAAGCGATGAACTATCGGCTATAAACACGAACAAAAGATACGCACTCCTGTGTAAATAAAAGAGACACGGGAGTGCGTATCTTTTGTGCGTGTCTAAGGTACTGGTCTCACCGTGAGCTTCTCACGGTGAGACCAGTGCCAAATTGGTTAAGTACTATATATTCTTGACGATTTAACGGTTTAGTTGCCTAATCCCAATCTCAAATATATGCAAGGGGTTTTGAGAACTCATAATTACAAGTTACATTACGAAATTGCGAGGGTATAAAGTGAGGTAAATAAAAGTGCAAATCTACGCGGGTTTCATGACGAGCGATCATGCGTGTAGGGACGTCTCGGCTCGGCCGTCCCATCGCAAATACGAAAATGATAATATACTCAGTGGGTTTACAACTAGATGTATATACTCGTAAATAGGACAAGTACTTACTTAATGCAACAACGTCTAATACTTAACGCAGCTTTGTGTTTTACTCACAGCGCTAGAGGTGTTTTATACTATTTTCCACTTAGCGATATGCATCGTATGTATATAAATTGGTATACTTAGTTCTGAATTTATCATAAGGAATAATATTATTTATTTGAAATATGGAAGTAGTTTCTTAGTTCTATATAACTTGAATTATTTGACAAAACTATCTCAGACATAGCGCTTCTGATCATTTATAATTATGTACATACATAGGTATTAGGTACGTTGAGGTATGATAATAATAAATGGATTATGATGCCGTTCCAATAGAAACATTCGCCGAAGTAATACGAAACTTACACAATTGGAAAGCGCCAGGTTCGGACCATATCCATAGTTATTGGTATAAAAAGTTTACTGCACTCCATCCATTCTTGCACAATCATATAAATAATTTTATTTTACACCCAGAGACAATGCCCGCTTATATTACTACTGGAACAACGTATATGCTGCCAAAAGATCACAATGACCCCAAAAACCCAGCGAAATATAGACCCATCACTTGTTTGCAAACCGTGTATAAAATAATAACAAGTTGTATTTCCGAGCTAATTCACAAACACATTCATAAATATAATATTCTTGCAGAACAACAGAAAGGCTGTAAAAAAATGAGCCAAGGTTGTAAAGAGCAACTAACCATTGATTCTGTCATATTAAATCAGGTGAACAAATCTAAGTCCGATATACACACAATGTACATAGATTACCAAAAGGCATACGATTCCGTACCCCACTCCTGGTTAGTTAAAGTACTAGAGATTTACAAAATACATCCTAGTATTGTTCAATTCCTCAAGACCACTATGCACAACTGGACTACCCGACTCAGGCTTACCACACCAACTGACACAATAGAATCAGACCCAATTAAAATACAAAGAGGCATCTTCCAGGGCGATGCACTCAGTCCGCTTTGGTTTTGTTTAGCGCTTAATCCTCTATCCAATATACTCAATAGAACTAATATAGGATATCCTCTCCAATATCAATCTGACACTACTGACATACACATTGACGTATCCAACATTTACCTGAACCACCTTCTCTATATGGATGACATTAAGCTATATGCAGCGAATGAAACTGACCTCGATCGATTGGCAAACTATACAGAAATGTTTTCAAAAGATATTAAAATGAACTTCGGCATAGATAAATGTAAAATTAACTCTATTAAAGCAGGGAAAAGCTACAACCATACTTACACTCTTGAGACCGGACAAACAATAGACCCATTAGATGAAACCACTGGATACAAATACTTAGGATATTTGCAGACAAAAATGATCCAGGCTAAGGAAATCAAAGAAAAATTAAGAACTCAATTCAGGCACAGACTAAACTCAATACTCAAAACTCAGTTAAACTCAAGAAATACTATTAAAGCGATAAACACCTATGCAGTACCTATCCTAACCTATTCATTTGGAATAATCAGGTGGAGTAAATCGGACCTCAAATCATTACAGCGCTCAATAAATACTACTATGACCAAATTCAGAAAACACCATCCCAGATCATGTTTCCAGAGAATGACCCTGCCGAGGATGGAAGGCGGTAGAGGGATCATAGATATTTCAAACCTCCATAACAAACAAATAGTAACACTAAGAAAGTATTTTCATCAAAAAGCTGACTCTTCTATCATACACAAAGCCATATCACAGAACGACCGTCAATTCACACCCCTGAACCTAAAAGATTTAAATCCTCAAAAAACAGAAACATTAATCGACCACAAAACTAAAATAGCTGAGTGGAGTGCGAAGTCACTGCATGGAAGACACCGTCACGATTTAGGCCAACCAAATGTCGACAAAACGGCGTCGAACGCATGGCTGAATCGTGGCGAACTCTTCCCGGAGACCGAGGGCTTCATCATGGCCATCCAGGACCAAGTTATAGAGACTCGCAACTATCAAAAGTACATCATGAAAAAACCCGTCATTGACGTATGTAGGAAGTGCAATAGTTCAACTGAAACCATACAACATATAACCGGAGCATGTAGATCAATAGTTCAAACCGACTACAAACACAGGCATGACCAGGTAGCCAACATAGTTCACCAAAAGCTTGCAGTCAAGTATCACCTGATTCCCCCTCCAGCCACTGCCTACTACAAATACAAACCTGCAAATGTTCTGGAAAACCGAACTCACAAAATGTACTTTGACCGAGCCATATTAACCGACAAGACCATACATTATAATAGGCCAGATATAACGGTGGTAGACAAAATAAATAAAACAGCACTATTAATAGACATAGCAATACCGAACACCCATAACATCCAAAATACAATAGCTGAAAAATTATCCAAATACACCGATTTAAAAGACGAAATAGCCAGGATATGGAAGTTAAACAATGTTTCTATAATACCCATTGTTTTGTCTACTACAGGTATAATCCCAAAACAATTGCATACATCCATAAAGTCACTATCGTTGCCGCAATCTTCTTATACAGTTATGCAAAAAGCCGTAATCTTAAATACATGCCGAATCGTCCGAAAATTCTTACAGAATGACATACAACTGCCTAGTTCACAAACTCAACCATCCGTGTAAATTATCCACATACCTAGTATTTAAGCGCGGATAATCTTTTAGTTACTTGAATTATGAAATGCACTTGGCTTCGGCCCGTGTATTTCATTACGCCAGTGTACCTAATAGGCATACTGAGAAATGTAAAGAACCAAAAAATAATAATAATAATAATAATACTCTTTATTGTACACCTCAAAAGAAACATTATACAAGAAGACAACTAATCTAGAGGCAGACAACAGGCGGTCTTATTGCTAAAGAGCAATCTCTTCCAGACAACCTTTAGGTAGCGAAACATAATTATTAAGCGTTTGTTGGTAGGTGTAGAAAAATATCAGAACTTAACTATGACATAAGAAAAATAAACATGCAGATAAACATACATATATACCTAAACATAATAAACATACATATACTTACATATATAAAATAAATATTGTATCAATTATACAATATATTGTATCATATATTGTATGATGTAATAAATATGTAACATAGTCCCTAGGTATTGGGCTTTCGAATGTGTCCAATATTTTGCTGTCAGATAATATCTCAGTTTTTTGATCGTACACGTGTTAATTCGCGTAGGTAGAGCTCACTTTATTTTGCGGTTGTTAATATAGGCCAGTATTTAATCAAATAATTTAGAGCGTGTAATTTGTCGCGCCAGAAAATTTACGCATGACGTGATATTAAATTATAACTCGATTTTTCCGTTCAACTGAACTCATTACATATTAATGTTATAAATAAAATTATAAAATATTAATTATTTTGTTAATACGTCCAAGGTGTACACAATTATATAAGTTTGTAATACAATACCTACTTATATTATTTTAGATTTAATTTAATTATATTTAGTATAACGGTTGGTAACAAAAATATGTCTAAGTAGATAAAAGTACATAAGAAAAATCTCAATCTCAAAAAAGCTCCAGCAAATAATATACCCTTTAAAGATTAGGGTGAAAATAGCCACGGGACGAGCTAGCTGCCGCTTGACTAAACACATATGAATTGCCACCGATCCTTTTATATTACCGCTTTCCGCGGCTTTGCAAGATTTCGCCACTAACGCCAGCTCCTTAGCAAGAAGGATGGCGTCGCGCGAGCTTCCGTGTTACGTTTAACCCGCTACAAAACAAGACACATTTCTTTTCCCTGTGCTACTTACAGTAGCCGGACCATGAGTTGGGTACCTAAGGTTTGCCTTAGCGTTTACTCGATAAGGAAAGCAGTTTATCACGCTCGCACTGATGCTTTGAAATTGGAGCGAACGTGTTGGACTTCTTTACGTATCGAGTAGACGCTAACGTAAATGTTACTTACCAACTCATAGTATGGCTACCGGTTGAAGGACGACGATCTTTTCCGGAAGTGGCAGATCGGATTTATTCTCGGCGTCAAATATAATCCGAACCAGATTTACCTTTTTCAATAAGCTACAGTCGTTCATATTTCGGTAAAAACCCAACAGAGTAAAAATTGTTTTTTCCGGAATAAAGCTCCTACACGGGTGCTTAAATTGTGTTTGCAATAAAATCTTGTATTAATAAATTCCTTATATAAAACTAGTCTAGTTAAACTACCTTTTCTCAAAACAGCAATTGTTGACAACTACTGGGGTGAGAGCTATAATTGTAGAAATGTCTATCAAGAGATTTATTAACTGATAACGGCTATATTAATACTTTTACCCACTTACAAGTCAGTGCTGCTAAGAGTTATCAATAATAACTGCTAGACGTTGTTAGTATTTAATAAATATGTACGTGTATATTTCTATGTGATCATTTATTTAGTCGTATTATTTGCTTAAGGCTTCTGTCCTAAGCTTTTATTGTAACGCTGCTGTTGGGTTGGGGACGAATCGTTATCACATAAATATATTTAACCTTTTGATGAGAAAATTGTATGATACTTTTTATTACTTAACTATAAACAATAAAACATCTATAAAGTGTGACGGGACCATTTGCAAAACAATATTAGCTGTTGCGGGTGGAGTAATTGTATAAATTAAAAACCGGTTAAATGGTCTAAAAACACATTTACATGACTCCACAGTGTATTGGACAGGTTATTTATTCAGTTTGATAGCAATAGATACCTAAATTATAAACGTAATGTACTGTTAGAGTCGCTCGGCGACCGGTTTGTGTTAGAACGCAGTTCGAACATGAAAACTGTATTTTTATTAAAGAGGATTTTTAGTAAAAAGTTCCACTTTGCTTACTATAACGACGAATAGACAGATGATGCGTATACATAAAGATATTAAAGTAAATACATCCTGAACGTAAGCGTTGCGATCGAATGAAACTAAAAAGCCTCGGAAATCTCCGTCAGAAATCGGTTAGATAGGTACCGAAATATGGTGAAAAATAAAAAGTTTTCGTTTGAATTCATTGAGAGATATGATTAACGGGACAGGTATACATGTATGTATGCTTTGTACGAAGAAAACA